>JAVJIF010009787.1:0-141904 GCA_038442645.1 Agave tequilana
TCTGTACCTCTCTCCTCTGTACCTCCCTCTCCTTCTTTTCTCACTTCTCAATCCCCCTCTCTCCTCAGTCCCTATCTCTCCATCTCTCTCCTCTCTGTTCCTTTCTCTTCCTCTGTTCTCAGTCTCTTTCTCGATGATTATTCGAGTGGACATGATAACTACTTACATGGTCATCATAGTCTTAAAGGCCATTTACAGGGGTTGAGTTTGACATCTGGCCAACATTTTAATACTGATTATTTTAGTACTGGTGAATATTCTACTAGCAGTGCTGAATATCGAGGTCTTGGGTATTATCACCATGAAGCTGATTTTGCACAACCCTACCGCCATATTACTCTGATGCTGGATCCTCTGGCCAATCATCTCAGCCTACAGGATCTCACCCACAAACATATTATTATTCTTATATAACTATATACCTGGTTACTATACTTATCGCGCGGATGATGATAATGATGATTTTATGCCTTCTCGTAATTAAATGTGGAAATGACTATATTAGTAGGTACTTATGAATTATTTTGTACAATTTACTATATTATGCATGTATTTTGATATGTTTCTACCGACGACGTTTATATTTATGTTTTCACTCTATGTTTTGTGTGTTAGGTGATATGTTTTGAATATGTGATACATGAATTTTGATGTCTACATTTTTTTTTTCGATTTGTTATGATTTTTTCATATATTTTTTAGCTTTCTATGTAGCGTTTTGCGCATATCGTCTAAGTCCGATCCGAGTTGCCGAAACTGATCCGTCTCGGTGCCGGCCTAGTCGGCGGCCGAGACCGAGACTTTGAACCATGGTTGCTGCTGTGTGTTTCATTAAAAATCCACAACCAACCAAATTCTTGGTTGTTTTCTCATATTTCATGATTTGGATGTTGCTTTCTTTATTTGAGAGTTTTTTTTGTTCTCTTCTTTCTTAGGCCAACATATTTAATTTCTTTTATCGTAGAGGAATATGTTGTTTTATGAGTTAGCTTCTGAGGCTAGTTGAGGTAAATATAGCGTGACTTTGGCATCCCGCTATCTTTAAGGTTTCCTATCCCTTTGTAGACAATGAATAAGAGGACGAGTTAGGTGCTATGACAATGCTTAGAGCCTGGCTCTAGTTATGGCCCTAAACAACATTATCATCCTTCCCGTAGGATCTATTTTCCATGAACACAGGCTTGGCTATGAATCATGACACAAAATCAAGAAAGTCTCATAAGATGTTTGACTACGTTCTTTGGACTGTTAACCTGCTACCAACACTACATGAGTGGTGCCAAATTACTAGCTAATGCAACTATAAGCATGCTATTCCCCTTGTGAATGCTGTTGATGTTGAGTTGGCGGGGTGGTAGATGTAACTTTCTTGTTACGCAATTTAATCTCAGGTTAGGGGTGAACAAAGTGGATATTTATTAGATGGATATTGAGCAGTGTCGGTTACTGATTATTCTGTATCTTTTCTGCTTTTATGTGGTTACAAAGCAAATTTGGATATTTTGGCTATCCATTTATAATTATAGTTTTTTTGTTATAGAATATTGTTTATGAGTTAGTATTATAAAAATGAGCTTGTGAGAGGGAAAGTGGTGAGGCCCATCCTACTAGTCAACTCGGAGCTAGGGCTTGACTGCAATTTCATCTCATGCTACCTCACTTTTGTGAATGGACTAATAGCTCATAAACAACTTCAAATCCTTTATTATAAACTCATCAAACTTGATACTTATAGTACCAAATTCAAAAGGTGTATTACTAATTTAGAAACAAGAATATAATAATTCTTAATAAAAAATATGATTGTTGATGTAACAATTGACTTGAACAACTAAAATAGTGTCTCATAATAAAGACAATCTCTTTTTACCTCATAGCCTTGTAAATTCATGCTATAAATATTGTCATTAATTTAGAGAAAAGTATAATTTTATTATTGTGGACTTGTGATGTATTCTCATACTCATAATATGTTCATATTCGTATCTCATATTTGTATGATACATCATGTATTGTGCGCGCGCGTGCACGCATATACGCACATAATTTTTGTTGTATCCATTATGTACTTGTATCCTACTTTTTGAAAATTAGCTTCATTGCCATGTCCATATCGTGTCGTTATTCATCTCCATGCTTCATAGCTAATAACTAGGCATTAAGGCCTAAAAATAGAAAAAAAGGTGCTACATTCATAAGTAATGTTTTATTAAGAGTACCCACCTTAGGGCTTATCGAGTACAGTTTTGCGGGCGCAAGGTTTAAGCCACTCCTTCACATAATCACATTAAGCGGCAGCTATACGCTTGTAAAGGGTATCCCTTATGTATATCAGGGGTGAGTAATGTTGTTCGATAACTCCCTTGTCTAAGCCAAACATTTTTCTTTCTTTCTCTTTGGCCCACTTCCTCTTTCAACTCGAAAACATAAAGTTGATCTGCCAACCATTACTAGCATGCACAGTCAGTGAACCACTGTCAGCATTGAATGATACTTTTTGGTTATTATTTCTTTTTCAGTCCTTTTTGTTCATTCTTTCTTTCTTCGGAAAAACTGAATGGTTTGTTTTGATCTTTTGCCTTTCGAAGTTTCTGTTCTTAATTTTTTTTTTCTTCGGTTAGTTGTTTCTTGATTTCTGTTTTGAACTGGCTGCTGTTATTGCTACTCTGTTAGTCACTTGGTTGCTTGTTGTTGATCAGTCATTAAAAAGCTGGTTTAGATTATTATGTAATATCCATATTTTGTTGAAATTTATTGAGTAAATGTTGTTTAAAAGAGAGAAATGGATCATGTTATTTATCAGATGCCATGCACATAGGTGGCACCATAAGCATCCAAGTTAGAAGGTTTTTCACCTCTTTTAATGTGCTTCTATTTAGTAAAAGTTTGATCTCAGAACACTAGGTGATTTTTTTTTCCCCTAGCCCATGTGTAAAATTTTCATCTAATCCATTGCTGACAGTCGCATAATGGGTTAAATGATAATCACCAATCTCAACATCTGAACCTTTCCAGAGAAACTGATTAGGACTTTGTTTTGACCGTGTTGAGATATTATCTTGAATAGTTGAAATAAACATTAGTGTCAGGATAATGATGCAAGTTTGCATTTGGAGTTTGGAGACAACTTGCTGCACTATCTGGTACTAGATATATTGACATTTTAGTCTTTAATATTCCTCTTGTTGGCGATATTATTCTTGTATTTGGCGATCTCATGAATCTCTTGTTTCTGTTGCCATCTGTAGTTTTTCAGATCAAGTTTTTTGTTTGACATGCTACACACACAAACACTAGATTCCAAGAGGTTATTGAGTACAAACCTCATGATTGGAAAGAGAATGTTGAGGTCAAAGCTAGGATATAAGATGAATGCATTTGTAAAAATGTCAAAAGGTACTAAGGAATTGCTTCAAGTGAGGTAAAGATGAACAATAGTCATTCGAGATGGTTTGGACAAGTTCAATGGATGGAGACAAGCGTGCAAAATAAGCTGAGTTGAGAAAAAAAGGATTCCTGTAGCCATCTCTAAATGTTAGGGAAAAACGTTTTATTGCTCCTGTTGTTGCCGATTAGTGACATTTCATATTGCATTTAATTGAGTGCATGCTGATCTGTTATTATGCCTCATATTCATGTGTGTTATACAGAAAGTGTATTTCACAATAAATATAGTGGCGAGATAACCAGGAAAGGAGAAAGATTATGAATGGGGTAGAGAGAAAATGTCTGTTCATGTTGTTAGCACCCTTGTGATGGTAGGAACATAACTGGAAGTACTCAAGCCACCCTAAATCTAGAGATCTGATTCCTTTATCCTGTCTTATATTCCTGCATATAGCACAATTAATAAAATGTAGAATTATGAGGAAGGGCGAAATAAGATGACGATTAAGAGGAGTGGAAATGTTGGTTCAGATTGTGAACAGTCTTCAAATGGCGTGGACAAAATCTGGAGTTGTCACTTCCAAACAGGGCTTTCTTCTTTTTCTCTGAATCTCGTTATTTGTTAGTAGCTGTAGGGTTGCACCCAACGGGTCATGATGTGGGGTTGTGTGTGTCAGCTGCTCTCTTCCTGCCCCTATTTGATATGCATGAATGACCTCTGCGTTAATCAAGGAGATGTTGGTCATGTAGCCAAATGACCTCTAAGTTAGGGACCTGAGGCAATGCACTTAGAGGTGTTTACAAATTTATAGATCCAGACTGATGTCATAACAGGTCAACTCTCATTTGCAATGAACAACTACATGATAGTCAGATTATAGAATACATCAATGACTATCAGATCATAGGCAAGCTCTTAATCTATTGACTTTGAAGACCTAGGGAAGTGTACATAATCTGATTAAGGAAGAAATATAAGAGTTTTTAAACTTAAAAACTTTATAGGAATTTGCCTAATAGTAAATGAGTTAACTTACACAAAACCCAAGGATGATGTTGAAGTGGGGAGGTGGCTTTGAGTCTCACGAATACAAATGGAAACTTTATAGATCTAAATCCATAATAATATCAAGACTGATATTTACCTTTTCTAGCAGTATATATTTATATGCGAATATTAACAATGCTGACAATATATTCGATGGGTAAAGGTTGTGCACTTATTCTATAATGTACCCTTAATTCAATTTTTGGTTGTGCTTACTGCTTAGATGGGCTTTCTTGGCAGTCCGTGACACTATTGAAATATGCTTATATCATCGATCTTGAAAATTATATATCTTGACAAACTTTTAAAGGGTGATTAGTTCCTTGTTTATTATGCTATTTAGTATGGTTTAAAATCTCGGCATCGATATCGGCCAGTGGTTTTTAGTACTAGTATTATCAATCTCAGTTGTCAATATCGGCAGAATTTCAGCCCTTATATTATAGGGGTGTCCTAGCTACACACTTAGTATGATATACACTTTTACATATCGGAATCAGCAGACATTTGAAACCATGTTAGTATTTAGCATTCTGAGCTTTTGCAGACTATATTGTTAGTCACAAATTGCAGAGTCTTTATATTTGGTGAATTTTCTGCCCACTGCATTTATGTATCAATATGCAATACATGCATAGATATCTCATGCTGTGTACTTTGAGAATTGGGACCTAATGTTTCTCTTATTGTCTTTGTCATATAACATCAATGGTCAATGCACAAAGTGTCAATGGATGTGTACAAGCTGTTGTAGCATTTTTTTTTTTTTAATTTCTACTGTGTTTTTATTCTCTTCCCTGACATAATTGTACGTATTTATAACAATTCTAAGTTGTTCCGACAGATTTACTGCTGTATTACCATTTCTGATTTCACTTTCTCTTTCTATGCTTTTAGTAGCCAAGATTGGAAAGCACAATTGAAGATACCACCGCGTGACACTCGTTACAAGACAGAGGTAAAGATAATTTTCTGTTATTTGGCTTCATTGCAAAATGTTGCTTTCTTCGAATATTGAAATGTTTGCAAGGAGATTGAGCCATTTTTCACCCAATCTTCATGTTAGGATTGTTTGGTTATGAACAGAGAATCATCTTCCACTTATAATCAGTTTCTTTTTCCTTTTTTTGTTTGTTTTGTGTGTGTGTTGGGGGGGGGGGGTTGGTTGGGAACGAATCTGTTACTTGTAGCGGCCTACATGATAATGGGATTTGGCTGGAAGTGGGAACTGATTAATTATTTACATTTGTTTGGTAGATACAAGAGTCAATCAGGAATCCTTTTGGCTAATGGGAGTTTTTTAGTCATTTCTTATGTGCAAGGTTCAAAGGAGATTGTGCGTGGGTGTTTGCGGTTTATTTTTTTGTTTACCTTTTTTTATTTTCTTTTTGGATATGTTTTTTTGGGGGTGGGGTTTGGGTTGGGGGGGGGGTGGGTGCTCGAGACTGATTGTTTGCATTTCTTGAATATTTTGTTTCTTGCTGTACCTTGTAATGCCTTTAGTTGTTGGGAAATGTCAGGATACTCAAACAAAATAACCACCACCACTTAAAACAGCCTAACCCGATTTTAAACCCCCCGATCCAACCCATCCCCCCCCCCCCCCCCCCCCCCCCCCCCCCCCCCCAAAAAATACACGAGGACGAGGCCGACAACGTGCACAAATGTCAGCACCAACATCAAATAGACACGCTGACACGACAACAACAGAGACAGATGCGAAAACACAAGCAGGCGGCGGTAGATGCGGGGCGAGGGGGGAGGGTTTACAGGGACGTGGTGGCATCAAGGGGGATTGGGGGGGGGGGGGGTCACGTGGACGTATTTGGTGGAAAGAGACTGGGATTTGTCCTTTCCACTTTATCGGGTGCTTCCCATGGTGAAAATAAGAGCACTGACACATTTTCTTTCTGACATCTATAATCGAGACAACCCAACATAAACCTTTTCCTGAATAGTACACCAAGTGGCACACGGAGGCATTTGAATGTGAAATGGTACTAATAGCCATAAGCAACAATCACTGGTTTCTAATAGTGAAGCACATCAATTGGAGACTATTTCAAATTCTTGACTCATCAATTTCATAATCTGGATGGAGATATCAACATTATCAATTGTGGTAAATTCTTGGACTTGTGATGCAAATTTTGATTATTTAACAAAATTTTAAAGTATTTTAACTAATTAATAGAATTCTTAAAATAATAATACACTTATAATCAAGATTAACCTTTACATTAATCTTGTCATAATGATTAATTTACTATTAAGCATTTTTAAAATTTCTTAATCATGTTCTAAGAAGTAATTAATCTTGTAATTTAATTAGTGGAATGAATACAAATCTTGTCAAGTCTAATCAAAGAGTGGGTTTGTCAATCAGGTTTGAATGTGGTGGGTGGGATGGAATTTCAAAATTTTGGTGGAAAAATCCTGAAAAACTAGGGCACTAATGATTTGAGCCTTTTTTTAGTGGACTTTAGTGGTTTTTTGGGGGGTTTTTTTTGGCTGAGTTATACAAACAAAACCCTTTTTTTTTCCTTTGTGGGCCTGAACTGACCACCAAACCAAATTTAATTGAGTTTTGGGTCTGGCCTATATAAGGCCGTCCCCCAATCTCTCTCATTTCTCTCACTTCTCTCTTATCCCTCACGCTCTCGCTCACTCCCCCACTCTAATCTCTCACCCACTCTCCTCCGGCCACTCCACTGTTAGCGGAGCTCCAGGCACACTCCTCTCCACTGTGTGCCAAGCTCCGACTACTCTCCAGCCTGGCCTTCATACTGAGTAGTATTTTTTGCTAAAAATCTCACTCCCCCGGTCTTTCTCACTCCCCCGGTCTTTTCAAGCCTTCTTTTTTTAAAAATCATATTTTAAAGCTAATTTCAAGTTGATTTGAAAGGAAAATAGGGATGGAGAGATTAAAAATTTAATTTTTAGGACTTTGCTGATTTTTTTCTTTTCAAAATCGTTTTATGGTATATTCTAATTTATCCTCGGTTAGCAACTCTAGGGCCAAAAATATGGTGGAGAGGAGGGTGGCCGGAGCTTCGCCGGCGTAGAGAGGACACTGGCCGGAGGAGAGGAGAGTGGGTGAGAGAGATAAGTGTGGGAGAGCGAGCGAGCCAAGGGGGTGAAGGATCAGAGAGATGTGAGAGGAATGAGAAAGAGATTGGGGGGCTTATATAGGATGGACCCAACCCAATTAACTTGGATTCTGGGGCCGGTTCAGGCCCACAAAGAAACCCACAAGTAAAAAAAAAAGTTTTGTTTGTATAGCCCGACCAAAAGAACCACTAAATCCCACTATAAACCTCGGTCTAAATCATAAGTGTGAACTCATTTTCTCCTAAAATGTTTCACCATAATTTTAAAATTCCGCCCACCCACCACATTCAAACCTGATTTGACAAACCCCTCTTTAATCAGACTTGAGAATATTTGTACTCATTTGACTAACTAAATACAAGATTAATTACTTTTTAAAACATGATTAGAAATTTAAAAGATGATTAATAGTGTATTAATCATTATGACAAGATTAATGTAAAGGTTAATCTTGATTATACGTGTATTAGTACTTTAAGGGTTTTTTATTAGTTAAAAATACTTCAAAATTTTGTTAAATAATCTACTTTTTTTATGATCTAAAAAATATTTACAAACTTTATATAAATTTTTAAAAATTTAAACTTGGAAACATGGGGAAAATTATTAAAATAAAAAAGAGATACAAATTGATAAAAGTTTGCATCACAAGTCCAAGAATTTACCACAACTAGTAGTGCACTCTGCACTGTCGTATCTCCATCTAGATTCTAAAATTGACGAGTCTAGAATATGAAATAGTTTGTGACCAACGGGCATCACTATTAGAAACCAATAGTTGTTGCTTATGGGCATTACTACCATTTTATATTCAAATGCCTCCACGCACCACGCACCATTTAGTATACTGCACGAACAAGTTTTATGCTATTGTTGTCTCGATTATGGGTGTCAGAGAGAAATGCTTCACTGCTTCCCATTTTCACCTTAGAAAGCACCCAATAAAGTGGAAAGGGACAACTCCTGGTCCCTTTCCACTTAGACTGCCCACGTGTCCTCCCACCCGGAGATCTCACCACGTGCCCGTAAACCCTCCCTCTGCGCCGCGTTTTGTCAAACGAGTCTGCCAGCGCCTGCGTGTGTTGTCGTGTCAATGCATATATTCAATGTTTGCGCACATGTTGTCGGCTCGTCTCTCGTGCATGGAAGAGAGAGGAGAGAGGGAGAGGATGGGTTGGGTTTGTGGCTTCAAAATCGGGTCGGGTTTTTTTTAAGTGGTTGCAGGTATTTTGTTTGAGCACCTTGTACCCACTTTAGATCGAACCCTTCAAGAAAATACAAGTGTTAGCAGCATCAAGTATTTTGGTCACAAATTGAAAGTGAATTTGATGCCAATCTTCTTCCCTTGTCTCCTTCTACAAATACTTTCTCCATTAAAACCCAACTTCTCTCTCTTTCCACAATTAATTTTCAAGATTTCTCTCTCACCAAGTACTAATTGAGATCAACCACTAATCAATGTTCAGTTTTTGAATGATGCATATGCCTTTTCATCCTGTGCACTCGAACTATGTGTTTGACCCCTTTTTCCTATCAAAACTCAAAAGAACTGTGAGAAATTTGACTTGACTTGGCGGACAAATTAAACTTATACGGTATGTGGAAAATGCATATCAGGCTGTGAGATCTAAAGTTGAATAAAATTGCAGTTCTAAATAGTTTTGATCTTTCTTGATGCCCACTTATATAATCATCAGGATCAGTTTGAAGATCCGTTGCAACTCAAAGGACCAAGATTTCTTCCCTTAAATAAAAGGGATTAAGTTTTATAGTTATTAATTGCAGCAATTACGGGCATTGGTTTTCTTTGCAGTAATTCTGAAGAAAATCAGACCACCTTAGAATTATGGCCGCACAATCAGGATTCAGAATTAGTTTGATGAGGTGGAACAGTAATTCTGTGTTTTTACTTTTGTTTTATATAAAATACACAAGATTTTTAACATGGAGGAAAATTTTTGAGTAAGAGTTACAATATACTATGATAATAATAAATTCCTGACTGGAAATTTTTCCTTCAGTTTCTAATGAAGTTGGAAATTAATTTAGATACAAAGTATGATTAGTTATAATAATACCAAATTCAAAAGTTATGAGGATAACAACAAGATTAATTACAAAAATATACTGAACTAATATTGGCAAAAAAATGTTTTTCTCTTTGGCAATACATTATGTAAATCTAGGGCACTTATGCAACTAAACTCGTATTTTGTCAGTATGTTACATTGTTACCCATACCCTAAGATGCATGGTCAAACTTCTGGAAGAAAGGTGAGTCCATGCTATATCATTCAATTTATTGCTGGGTTAGGTGTTATAGAAGAGGAATATAGCACACCTTACCATCAAAATGAATGGCCATCACTGTTCTAAAACTCGGATTAATCAGCCGATTAATCGGCCGATTAATCCTATTCGGTGACAACCCGCTTAATATTACATTAATCGCTCTAGTTATGCGCTCGGGCGATTAATCGGGTCCAAAACGATTAATCCCCGATTAATGCCCGATTAATGCCAGGTTAATCTGATTAATCCCCGATTAATCCGATTAATCATTTAGGTATTTCATATATTTTTTATTTGAAAAACTTCATTTTGCGTGTGTTGGATCGCTAAGTAATTTATGTTGTAATGTTGATGATTTGATAATGATCTTTTATTAAATAGTAGATGAATTATGATATTTTATTATTATATATTTGCATAAAGTGATACTTATGTTTTATTATTTTTGATTATTTTTAAATTAACTTATTTAGCAATCTTTCTCCATCGTTCTTTAAAGTTCATCATTTTCATTGATAAATTAACTAATTTTTTTATTTATCTTATTTTGCAAGTAAGTTCTTTGATTTATATTTATGTTGCAAAATTTGAAATTTTGGATTATTAATGTGAAGAGATAAGTTCTTTTATTTCTTCTTTTTACTATTTATTAATATTGTCGTGTTCATCATATCATGGTTTATAACTTCACATCTAGATATTTTCTTGTATAATATTTAGGTATTTTCAACAATTAGCTGTATATATTCATATGTAGTTGTGTATAAATATAATTAAATATATTAAAAATTTCAAAAATGATTAATCTCCGATTAATCATTATTTAGTGTTAGACCGCACGAATAATGAAACCGATTTTTAGAACACTGATGGCCATGCTTTAGTTTAAAAATTGAAAAGAGTAAATAAATGAAGAAAATACTTTGATAGAATCCTCTTAAACTTGCATCCCACAAAACAAGTAGGAACTAGATTGATATCTGTGATAAAAAGTTCTTATCCTAGACCTTGGACTGTGACTTTGTTCGTTGAAAGCTAGGCTTCTATTTAGTACTTTTTCATCAACTAACATGGATTTCTTTTAACAGGAAACTCCATTTTCCGTGTGTTATTGATGAGGACATCACACCAATTACCACTTGCTTTATGCCTTAGTCTATTTTGAGTGTAATTATTTTTTTATTGTGTTTTTTTAGTACCACAGCGGTTATATCTGAGAATCTAACTTCTGTAAGGCCTATAAATAAGGCCCAGACTTTTTTATGGAGGAGACAATGAATAATTAGAGCTTTTCCAGTTAAATTTTTTTGAGAGTGCTCTTGAGTTTTAGATGCGAAGCCCATGATGCACGAGGTGTGACGCCCGCGTAACGGGTGCGAACCCCAAAGTTATCTGATTTTTTCTCCAATCCTAATTTTTTTCATTTTATTTCTTGTAAAACTTTAGTTTTTCTTTTTGATTTGTATTCGAAAGTGATTGCGATCTTGTGTTACATCAATTTTAGTATCAGAGTTTTGGTCCCAATCTCCTTCGAATTTTTTCTCTTCTCAAATCCTAGATTTAGATCTAGATCTACTTGGCAAAAAAAAAAAAAAACGATTACTGTTACATCTAGATCTACTTTGAAAAAAAGGAAAATAACAGAAAAACAGAGAGAAAAAACTATCGATTACTATTCACGTGAACAGTAATTATCGATTATTGTTATGCGAACAATAATTTCCAGTTACTGTTCATAGTGAACAATAACTACCTAATTACTGTTCTTGTGAACAGTAACCTCCCGGTTACTGTTCGTTTTCCCCAAAGCAGAAAACTCGTTCGTTCCAGAGCCTGTTTCAGGCCCGTCCGGAGTCCGATTTGAGTTCCGTCTAAAGCATTGGGTTGCTAGCTCAGTTTCAAAGTTACCTTTAAAGTTTTGCAATTTTTTTTTGGAGAAAATCTGATATCTTCAAGCCTCTGTTTGGAGCTGGTACTGTTCGTGCAACAGAAGAGCAGTTTTTCGGGCCCTCTTTTCCATTTCGATTTGAGTCCAGTTTGAGACATATTTCTTTTATTTCATACTACTGTTATTTCAAGACTTTGTGGGTGATTTATTCTCTACGGTGCGGGCATTTCTCCAAGGAATCTTAGAGGATTTTTGTGTTTGAGCGTGAATGACTCACCCCTCAGGTGATAATCTAACTTGAGTTGGACTATTAATTGTTAAATTACTTACAACTACTATTTAGATTGTGGTAATTTGTTAGTTGAAATGCTATTTGCTTCTATCTAGTGGTTGCATCAGTGTATGTCACTTTTCATCATTTTAAGAGTGCATTTTTTTACATTTAGATCTTGAACTCTATGGTATTTATATTTAGTGCATGCATTTTATTTGTTTGAGTCTAGGATCCTCCATTGCATCGTTTGATTGTTGGATTTTGCATTTAAACCATCATGACCAGTCAACATTGTAGGGACCACTTTATAGACCAGTTACACAACCTTCATCAGGGTCATATGTCTTTTCAGGATTACATTGTCATATTTAAGACTTAACCCAATGTAGTGAAGTGAGAACACAATTCAGAGACTATAATTAGGTTTGTTTGGAGTTTACGACCTAAAATAAGGTGACGTGATTACTGGCTCTTATGATTTAGACACCATTGAAAATGTCTTTGATATTGCATTAAAGTTATACTTGAGTTTCAAAATGCTAGTTAATGTCAAGGCCCGGTGTTCTAAGTGTAAGAGATATGAATATTATGATTATCAGTATCCCTCGTAGTGTCAACATGTTAGAACAGTGTCTAGTAATGATTTTGACAACTTGAAGGTGGTTGAAAATGTCCATGTTCCTCTTAAGACTGCTAGTATAATTGAAGACATTTTAGTTGGTTTCGACACGCCAACTATTGATAAGATCCATGTGTCTTCTGATGGTACCAGTGATGACATCGATGAGATAGTTGAGCCTAATACACCCACAATGCCTAGTAAACCATTCGAGTCCCCTTGTGTTGAATATAGTTTTATGGTTGTTCCTATCGATTCATTTTTTAGTAAGTCACCTGAGTTTCTTGCTAAAATCCAGCAGGTGGTTTCTAGTACTTTTTTTTTCTGGTTGTTTAGAGTTTGTGTCTGAGTCCAATGTACCTTCATCGTTGGATATGTGTCCTCATAGGCATCCCACATATCTCATTCTCCCATCATTAGGAGTTATGCCTAGAGTGCTTACTGCATTGCATTTGCATGTTGCACAAATTGATGATATCATTAGGCCAATAGCAACTTGCAATGACACTTACAAATTTGTTGCATACTCATATAATATTCTGCAGGAATTTGTAGTTGATACTAAGATGGTTACAAATCACCTTGAGGCCGTGAAGAAGTTGAATGCTTGGCGTATAGATTTTGATAGGATTCTGAAGAGAAGTGCTTTCATTGCTTACGAGTTGCATACCCTATGAGATTCTAATCTTCTTCCATAGTCAACTCATCACGGAGACTAGCTCCACCTCCAACACCATGGTCTCGACGTGGATTACCAGTGTTGCTTTCACGACCACCGCCTTGGCCCGACTGAGATGCTTCGTGAGGGGAGTCCTCTCTCGACGAGGTTAAGCTTCTCCCACTCCGGGGGAAATGATGAGGACATCACTGCAGTTACTACTTGCTTTATGTCTTAGTCTATTTTGAGTGTAGTTGTTTTCTTTATTGTGTTTTTTTAGTACCATATAGATTATATCTGAGAACCGAACTTTTGTAAGGCCTATAAAATAGGCCACAGACTTTTTTTTTATTGAGGAGACAATGAATAATTAAATTTTTTTCAGTTAAATTCTCTTGAGAGTGCTCTTGAGTTTTAGGTGAAAAGCCTGTAGTGCAAGGGGTGCGAAGCCCGCGTAAGCGGTGCGAAGCCCAAAGTTATTTGGTTCTTTCTCCAATCCTAATCTCTCTTTTCATTTTATTTCTTGTAAAACTCTTATTTTTTTTTTATTTGTATTCGAAGGTGATTGCAATGCTGTATTACATCACTTATATGTCCAACGATCAGCGTAACGCTATTTATTCAATTCTAATTGAAAAAAAAAAGAACTCTGAAATTTCAAGCCCCTTACTTGGGGCACACAACATAACTGCGTCAGCTTCATCTTGAAAGGAAGTTCACTCATAAGAACTGAATACTGAGTTGCAAAGCAATGAACAAAATTTGTTTCCCAGTGTCTCTTGGTGTTCAGTTTTGTCCACTTAGGCTATCATGGTTGAAGAAGAATTATTTAACTGGTTCTGTGGATTGAGAAGATCTAATAATGCAACTAGCGTCTGCAGCGTTCTAAATTCTAACATCGATTTTGCCATCCAAACAGCTAGAACTACACATTAAACCTGTTGGTAAAGAGGTTTAATAGCTGAGAGAGACACGGAAAAATGACAATTTGCTTACTTTTGTTGCGGGGAAGAGAGAGAGTAAATGCTAATTGCTGACTCTGTTGATTCCCTGCCTATAGATGAACTCAATTTTGGAGTAGTAGACATTATCATCATCACCAACCCTTTCATTATTAGATCTGGTTTTGTTATGGAACAGAATGTCCATATTGAGAAGTATCTATGAGAAAAAAAGATTTGATGATTTTATTTTATTTATTATCACATTTTTGAAAAAGAAAGGCCATAACCTTGATTTGGTGAACTTTATGACTAATTGTCAGCGTCACATGATTCTTCTGGATTGATATGAAAATGACTGATATGAAAATAAGTATGTTACATCTCTTTGACAAGAGCTAATAGTTTAATAGATTTATTTTACTTTGTTAGATTCGTATATATATTTATAGCAACCCCAAACACGTATCTATATGAGTTAAATATACATATATTAGAAAAAACTCACAGAGACATGTATCAGTGTTTTCATGGTTGGAGGCGCAATCTTGACCTGACCCGACCCCCTACCCGAAGTTACTAGGTGTGGGTCAGGGAGAAAGTGGGACAGGTTCGAGTCAACCTGTCTAACCCGATTAATAAATGGTCGGGTTAGGGTCAAGAACCTTACCCTGCTAACGTGGTTTGACCCGATTAATCGGTGATTGACCATTTTATGTGTTGTACACAAATATAGGTGCTAAGCGGCTTACTGTTTACTGTTGTTGAGTAACTGACATTGTTTTTGAATCCCATCCTATTCAAACTTTATATTTAAAAAATAACCGGTATTTATGAAAAAAATAAATATAATAAATTCATCACAAAAGAGGTTTGGGTAGAGTGGTTAGAGGCTTAGCTAAATTTTATATGGTTAGTTCTTGATCACAGGTACAAATCCTCCAAATTGTTTTGTTTAAAAAAAAAAAATTAAATTAACCATACTTGATTCAAACCCAAACCCACCGGTAACTGTGTTAGTCAGGGTTGGTTTAGGGTAACCCTATTACTTACTAGGCGGGTTGGGTTTGGCCTAAGGGTCTTGACCCGATTGTTAACTGGGTTGATTGGTTCACCTTGTTTCTATAAAGTTATTAAATTTGTTTCATTCTTCACCAGTCATCTCTAAAATGGCTGTTTTTCCCATTTTAATGTGAAGCTTTTCAAGTTATCATGTTCAATACTTTAATTTGATTGGTTCACAGCTTCAGTGTTTGACAAATGGATGCAGATTGCTTATGTGTGATGTTCTTTTTGATGATGAATCTTATACATATCTCATTAATATTGTAGCTAGATTCTGGCTGAAAACTAATGCATTTTCTTACTCTTGGGAGTTCTTGGCCTGATGGCGTTGCGACCTTATGATGGTCTTGTCAACAGAAGTCTAAAGGTTTCAGTGGTTACATTTCACTATCTTGTATTTTACAGTTTTATGCCACATGTGCTTGTGCACATGCGCACACTCCACTGAATGCATTTTGCATGATAACCCCACACATGCAAAATATGTAAAATTCAAAATTGTGGAGTGACCATTTTAGTGTTTTGCATATACTGTTACAAAAGGATCATTTGCATGTTTTAGACACTAATAGTTTTGCATAGATGCCTATTAAATGTTTTAAATTTATATGTGGTGCACGTACCCATGCCTAAAAGCTTCTTTAACAACTATCTTTTAAATTAGTCTGTGTGGTTTGAAAATGAGTTCCACACGTGTTATGAGTTCCATGCATAATACATAATGTGTGACTACCACAACCTCTTTTTATTGGCTGTCTCCACACTGAGCCTGTTTGATACTCTGATGTAGTCCTTGCAACTTATTCCGACATATTGAACATGTAAGGTGTTTCCATTCCACTGGAGTTACATGAAGCTGGCAGTTAAATTGTCAGTAATAAAAGTTGATATACTTAGACGAGAAGAGTGTTTTCATTTATCTTCTTTCTTTGTTTTCTTCTCTCTTAATTTAATCCATATTGTTTATTGTGGAGTAGCGTAGAGCGTGCTTGATGAAGTGTGGACATAATGCATGTTATGATTCTGCACACATTGTCAATAATGACCTGCTGCTGCTGCTTAAAGATTCAGTATTTCTATATATATTTGATGTTTAATGTGTAAATCTCCATATGTTGTTTCAGGATGTAACTGCTACTAAAGGAAATGAGTTTGAAGACTATTTTCTTAAGCGGGAACTGCTTATGGGAATATATGAGAAGGGATTTGAAAGTCCTTCTCCTATTCAAGAAGAAAGCATCCCAATCGCTCTAACTGGAAGTGATATTCTTGCTAGAGCTAAAAATGGGACTGGAAAAACAGCTGCATTTTGCATTCCTGCACTGGAAAAGATCGATCAAGATAACAATGTTATTCAAGGTTTCTGATTTACTCCTTGTTTCCCTTCCATTAGTAGGGTTTGTGTTGGTCTGTGGTGTATGTTTGATCTTCATCTATATAATAGTTGGGTTCTTTGGCTGGTTTTCGATCTTCATGCATAGAATTCTTAAATACATACCATGCATATAATATTTACGTTGCCACATAAAAGTTGAGTGCCTTATTTACTTTTTTGACTAACATTCTTGAGTTTTTACTGCTTAGCACCCCACTAGGATTTGAGATGTGGTTTTTATTTTTGTTAATTATTATTATTATTATTATTATTATTTGGGTTGGTGGTGCGGTTTTTTTCCTGCTTGGGGAGGGTTTTGATTTCTATGGTTAATGATTCTAACCAAAATCGATTCATTGGGCACAACCACAACATTTTTTTTATTCTCATTTTTTCTCAAATGATATCAGAAAGTTTTGCAATTATTGTAGCAATTTGGGTCTTGTTGTAATTAGTATCTTATTTTGACAAAAGAAACACCAAAATATCATAAGTTATGATCAAATAATTCAAAATTTCCCTTTTTAGAGGACCAATTATCACATTTAAATTATGTCTAGGATATACTAATAGTCTAATATCTTACCTGATGCGGACATCCAGACGTGTTCTTGGCGCGTCTCAGTGAAGGCTGTCTCAGCGTAGAGGAAGATGCGTCACCTCGATGTGGTTCGAGTAGTTCGAGTAGTCGTGTATTTTTGCGCATCTCAGTGAAGGCTGTCTCAGCGAAGAGGAAGACGCGTCACCTCGATGTGGTTCGAGTAGTTCGAGTAGTCATGTATTTTTTGTTTTATTTTATTTTGATTTTCTTAATAGTTTTCTTTTCTTTTTAAATTTAATACTACATGGGTTGTAATCTGTTTTTTGAATTTTGTAAAGCCTATATAAAGACTCTTGTACTAATTAATGATGAATGAATGAATGATTAATGCTAAAAATCTTCCTCAAATTGTGTGAGTGATTGATCTCTCTCCTAATTTTTGTCTTAGGATTGTGAAACCCTAGAGAAACTCTACTTTAGGAGTCAAAATCCTAATTAGCCCTAATTAAGAGTGAAACCTTAGTTATTCTAACCCTAATCAAACCTTAACCCCATTCTTTCTCTCCAGCCAACCTTGTTCTCTCTCTCTCTCAGACCCGCCAATCTCCTCTTTCCCACCAACTTCCTCTTCTTTTGTCGTCGTGCTACTGACAACCCAACCCGCCTCCTCTTCTCTTTCCATCGTGTCACCACAAGCCACCCCGCCATCCTTACTCGCTTCAAAAGTCGCCATCATCCCTTGCCTGGTGTCGCCCCCTCCCGCACCGTCATCAACACAAACCCTTCCCTCTCAACCTGTCCTTGCCTCAACTTGTCCTCGCCCCACCTCAGGAGCCATCGCCTGATCATCATTCTCCTCGGCCGCCGCTTGGCCACAACCGCGCCGCCGCCACAACCTTCCTCGCCTCTTCTTTCCTCCCCCACTGCCCCTCCCTAGCTCTGCCGCCGCCACAACCTACCCTCCTCGCCTTTAACAACTGATGTTGCAGATTGGAGAACTCATCCAAGTCCATAATCGCCTGACCCGACTGCTAGCTACTAAATCTAACTCGAATTTAATCACAATTGAGTTGGGGTTTAAGTCCATCGCCCGATCCGACAACTCCAGCGCCTGACCCGACAGCAGGATCTGGCCCGCAAGCTAAAGTGCATTCAAACCCGTTTGCAAAATAGAGCCATTTGCAGACCAGGTTTGATTTTTGGGCCATTTCTTAGCCACCCAGAGCCCAATTCGAGCGATTTTTAAGGTGATAGAATCGCGGATGATAGAACTACGCATCCAGCTGGCATTGCAAAGTCACTGAGGTCAAACGTGATCCTCAGTAGGTACATTTTCTGATCTAGTTACTTTAGAGTCTGATACGTAATCTCTGAGTTTTTACCGATTTTATTGTTGTCCACTTAAATACGTGAGATCGTGTGTATCTGCGTGCCCTTAATCTAATAGATTTTAATATTGATCACTTAGCTTTGCCTGCATGGTATAAGTAATATCAATATTTATTCTTGCTTTGAGATTGATTAGTCTGTGCATGTTACTCTGATAACCCATCTACTAGTATTATTAGTTTTTGGTCTTACCCAACGATCATGTCTTGCTGGTGAAGTGTGATTTTAGTTATTTTATCACTGATTTCCTGTTACACAACACATTTTACGTCATAACCTAATCCGTATGGAATCTTGGTTTGTATTCTTCAATGCTGGAATTCAAGATGTTCTTTTTTGCATTCATTGCGGTTTACTACATATTTGATGTGCACATATGCTTACCTTGATACGCTGTGTTTTCAGTTGTTATATTAGTTCCTACACGAGAATTGGCTCTTCAGACGTCACAGGTGTGTAAAGAACTCAGTAAGCATTTACAGATTCAAGTTATGGTGACCACCGGAGGAACTAGCTTGAAAGATGACATCATGAGATTGTATCAGCCTGTCCATTTGCTTGTTGGGACACCGGGTCGAATACTTGATCTTGCAAAGAAGGGTGTTTGTGTCTTGAAGGATTGTTCAATGCTTATTATGGATGAGGTGTGATAAACATCAACTTGATTCTATCAAGTGTGAATACCTATAATAAATTAATTTCGTCCTCGACATTTCACACTTTTCCAAAATACTAGCAATTAAGTAGTATACTCCTAACTTAATTTGAAATTGCTCTGATTTATATTTGTCAAAGCATTCATAAGTTTACTCCCTCTTTATCTTTGCTACAATTGTTGTCATTATTTGTGATTTTGCCTTCTTTGAATATCCAATTGGTCCTAAATTATTGAAGAAACTTATACGGAACTATGACCTTATTTTTATCCTGCATTCTGAATACTAACAACAAACTCTTGTGATTCATTTGCCAGATTGTCTTCTATATGAGTGAAAATGATGTGACATTCACATTATTATCTTGTAGTCATTTGCCCCTGTTTTTAGATTACCTTTTTTACATCAATCTCTTACTATTACTTTTGTCGGACTTTTATCCTTTTTCACTTAGTTCGCCTTCTGCCTCGTTTTGAGAACTTTTATTTTTCAGATAAGGTTATGACACTTAAAAAATCTATTTGAAACTTTAACACTTTAGCATAAAGAAGACTGATTTTTCCATTAGATAAGCTTGTCTATTTTATTTCTCTGTTCCCAAAACACACATGTTAAGTATGCATCAATGGAAAGAATTATGTTTGAAAGATTGTAATATTTTTTTCCCATGCATAATGCAATGCTTTTGCTTTTTCTGACAGGCAGATAAACTTCTATCTCCAGAATTCCAACCTTCAGTAGAACAGCTTATTCATTTTCTTCCAGCAAATCGGCAAATTTTGTTGTTTTCTGCAACGTTTCCTGTAACCGTTAAAAATTTCAAAGACAGATACCTGCCTAAGCCATATATAATTAATCTTATGGATGAACTGACCCTCAAGGGAATCACTCAGTATTATGCTTTTGTAGAAGAAAGGCAGAAGGTTCACTGCTTAAACACTCTTTTCTCAAAGGTTTGACCTTCACTATTAGTTTGTTTAATGACGATATACATGCATAAACAGTGAATTTGACAGTTGTGTGGGCCTTGTTTGCAGCTTCAAATAAACCAGTCAATTATATTCTGCAATTCTGTTAATCGGGTTGAGTTATTGGCAAAGAAGATCACCGAACTTGGTTATTCTTGCTTCTATATTCATGCTAAGATGTTGCAAGATCATCGGAATCGAGTGTTCCATGACTTCCGTAATGGTGCATGCAGAAATCTTGTTTGCACAGGTAAAATCTGATGCTATAGAGGTTTCCTAACTTGATTATGTCAGAACCACTTTGTATTTAAGTCATTTCAAACTTTGTTAAATTTTAATTTTTAAAGGATGATTTTATGGCTTAAGAATGATTGAGGGTTCCGCTACTCTTACTTTTTGATGGTGGTGTTTGTGAAATGTTGGATATTTCACGTGCATGGGATGTTCATATCAACATGGTAATTGGTGCATTTATTTTCTCAATATTTGGTTTGTATGCTGAACATATCTGTTTCACTGACAAAGACAATGAACAATTGTTAAAATTCCACGAGCTATCAGATTGTTCAGTACCACATTTATTTTATTAATTTTTATGTTTTTTTTCTTTACCATACAATAAAATCATAAGAGTATCAACCATTATACCCTGCTACCGACATGAACAGGAATCCAAATCATTGACTGTGACGGACAACCGTGTAGATCAAGTTCTGAAATGGACGTTTTTCTCTAGCAAATTGATTAGGTAGTTTACAATCTAGACCTACAGAAGAATGGTAGGTAACTCAGTGTTTATCTTCTTTGATCAAGATCAATTGTGCAGATTCTCAGTATATATAACCCTAGCATAAATTGTTAATTTTGGAACCACTTCCCAGACTTTTTACTTTTTAGTGTATTGGCTTGTCAAATGTTCAGAGATCATGAAAGATGATGTGTATTTCTAATTTGGATCTCCCATTGACAACTTGTACTGATATGATTAAAGCTGGTATCTTCACAGTACTTATCTTGTATGTCAAGAGTAGTAGTCACGCGCAGTTTAAGTCATAGTTACAAATAGAGTGAATCATGTATAAATATTTTTACATGTGGATCATGGAGCTAACTATCAATACTATTTTATTAGAATGAATTAAACTATTTGTACAGAAGAAATTGTAACATTGGTCTGATTATGTTTTCTCAGATTTGTTTACAAGAGGAATTGATATTCAAGCAGTCAATGTTGTCATCACTTTGATTTTCCCAAGAACTCAGAGACGTATCTACACAGGGTATGGAGTTTATTTCTGCATTGGCATCTCTCTCTCTCTCTCTCTCACACACACACACACACACACACACACACACAGAGGCACACACAAGCAGAAGCACACATTCGCGTGCACACACAATACACACAACATTTGATTTTTGTAGAAGCAATGGCAAACGAAAATGATTCTTATCCATCATGTCTACTAATGTCACTGGTGTAGCTTATGTGACCTGGGAGGAAAAGATCTTGCTAAAATTGTTTCTGATCCCTTACCCTACCACTTTTAAGAACCTAACAAAATGAGTCAAGGTCTGTTGCTCACAAGTTCTGCAGAGGGAAAGAGCAATTCAATCTGGGTTGGAACACTGTCCCGGTGACCCTGTCCTGAAAAATTCAGATGTAGATTAAAGTTAATAATAAATTTTTAGGCCTCTCAGTTCATAACACTTTAGGGAAGCAGATGGTTTTTAAAGGAATGTTGTTGGTTGATGTGGGTGATGACTTGGTTTAGGCTTCACCCGTCTAGACTTTTGTCTTTGATGCGGGAGTTCCTGAAACAAAGATCTTTATAGCTGTTGATTAAGTTTACTGCCTTTTCACCCAAGAATATATTGTTTTTCTTTGTTTTTGTAGGTTGGCCGTTCAGGAAGGTTTGGTCACCTTGGTTTGGCAGTGAATTTGATCACCTACGAGGATCGTTTCAACTTGTAAGTTATGATGTATTTAGCGCTGCAGGTCCTCTGTCTTCTGTTGATATATTTAACCTGAACTATGCTTGTCTAATAACAGGTACAGGATTGAGCAAGAACTGGGTACCGAAATAAAGCAGATTCCTGCTCAGATAGACCAGGCCATTTATTGCAGGTGATCTCGAATGGTGATATTTTCATTGTCATCAGAATTGGTGAATAATTTAGAAGACCGCCTGTAATTACTAGCTTAACAAGTACGTGGCATCTCTCTCTCTCTCTCTCTCTCTCTCTCTCTCACGCGCGCGCGCGCGCCTGGTTCTCTCTCTCTCTCTCTCTCTCACACACACACGCGCGCGCGCGCGGGGTTGGGGGTTGGGATAATATGTGCTGAAAACAGGGTAGATATAATATAAATTAGATCAATATCTATCTCTATTTATCAAACATAAAACTTTTTCTGATTTTCTTTGGTTTGTTTGATCTTCCAATATGTACATATTTTTCTAAAAGATGTATGAATGTGTATATACGAGTGACAAAAGTGCTTGCATTATAGTTGCCCCAACCTATTTGTCTAGGACAGGATAGTTTATCCTATTCAGTTCCAATAGTATCTATTTGCTTAGTCTTCTCCAAGAGAAGAAAGAAAGAAAGAAGGAAAAAGTATCTGTTAGGTTAAAATAAAGTCTGGATTCGCTATGACCATTAGCTTGGTGTCCTTTTCTGTGGCAACAAAGCTTGTCTAAGAACATTGGGTTTGTTCACTTGTCTAAGCACATGCTTCTTCATAGGTACAACTATTATCCAGACAACGAAATCTTCTCAAATGAATAGGTATTATGGATAGGCTATTCCTTGGAGGGTGGATAATTCCTCCCTTTGAATGTGTGCATAAGAATTCAATCGATTAAGATGTGAACCTGCTTCTCATGCAGTTATATCCCCCATACATACAGGCCCTAGAATAACTGAGACAAAGGCATGATATATGTAATCTGTAAACCTAAAGATTTGTCTATGAATTAGTAATTAGGTGATGTTAAATCTCATCTGTTGTACATTATAGTAAACTATTATCTTCTAGAGATGGATCCTTATCCATTTCCGTGTAGTTTCTATACAAAAGATCCTTGTGTATTTCTGGAATGGTTATGCATACGCAGATCCCTCTAGTGAACAACAAATATGCAGATTCCGTATTTAGTGAACTACAAGTATGGGACAGAAATGGTCAATATTATTTTCATCGTTTCTAAGCTCATGATCCAAAACATTTAGCGTAGGACTAACATTTATCAGGAGCGATATTGATGATAAAGGACAATACCTCCCAATAGTTTGCATACCTTGTAAATGTTGTTACTGTAATTGTCACTATTACGCTTGCATTTCTCCCTTCTCAGTTTCTTTTTCCTTTCCAATATTTGTGTTGGGTTGAAATGATTTCACTGCACCTTGCTCTGTTAATTTATGTTTTCTGTTTGACTATGCATATTTTTTGATGTATATTTTTTGATGTATATTTTTCTTTTCTCGCGAACCTACATGCAGTGCTAACTGGTTGCCTTCTCCGTAGTATTGAGTTGGACGTGAAGGGGTAGGAGGCTGATGATGGAGAGTCATTACATTCAGTTCTTTAGTGAGTTCTATATGCTGATTACAGCAATTCTGCTACTTCAAGTCATGCTGGTACTCGTAGGTTTTCTTATCGCGAATAGATCTGCCTGCTTTTAGAACTAACATGTCGCCCATTCAAGCTTTAGGTAGTTGTATTTCAAGTTTAGCTTTCAGTCAGGTATCCATATTTGTTGTACTTTCATGTTAAACGAAATCTTTTGTTTCCGTGTTGTTCTATGTTGTAAGATATCGAGTCTAGGAGTTATCTCCGAACAAAAAAGAAATAGAAAAGAAAAAAGAAAAAAAAGAAAAGAAAAAAAAAAGAGGAAAAAGAAAAAAAAGTTAAATCTTTAGGTTGGTCCTTTTAAGTTTGGTTTGTTGGTGAAGAGGCTTTTAGATGTCCCTCATGTAGAATCGTTTAAAATTTAATTTTATTTGTTTTGACTTGTCTTTCATAGACGCCACTATGTGGACGTATTGTTTTATCCCGTAGTTTTATCTCTGATATAATGAATTGAAGTACATAACTGATCTCCAGAGCATACCTCTTGAAGATAAAAGTTTAATCAACAGCATATTCTTCTGTATATCGGTGTAATTTGTTGCCTGGGCCTAGAAGTCCTCTTTCGTACAGGTGACTCTTGCAGTGTCTTCTTGAGCCTTGCTGAAGTGTGGATTATGTGATGCGACACAAAATTGTCGAAAGCTTGGGCTGTTGTTTTGAGCCCTAGCCTGTTAGTTTGTGCTGGATTTCATTTTCGGTTTGTGGTCGAGCTAGACTGGCTGTGATAATGATGGTATGCAATTGGAAAATGTTTGGGAAAAAGTGTGGCATTGCTGCTGATATTTGGAATCTGAGTGCAGATGATGAGAACTGATATTTGTGGATAAGAGCGAGAATGTGTTTTGGGTCCCCAGTTGAACTCTTTGAGAATGAGGAAGAGAGAAAGACATGGATAGATGGGTTGCATTTTATTCGGTTTTTGATTCGTTACCATTTATGTTTATTTTTAGAGGTTTAGAGGGCAGAAAATTGGGATGAAGATGGAGAAGGGATATGATATAATCATCATGAATACAAATGCAGGTGATATATATATATATATATATTAATATATATATATATATTATATATATATATAATATATATATATATATAGAGAAATGTATATCAGCCCGCAGGCTGAGAGTATTCTCTCAGCCTGCGGTGACGTGGCTCGATTTGTCACCTCACTGACTTGCGGTCTGTTTTTAGGTAGAAGTTAAATTACCAAATACCCCTTATGATAACTTTTCCTTATTGTTATTATTATTTTTCCCCCCTTTATTTTGCCGCTCTTTATAGAATATAAATTACTTTTCGCCTTATTTCTTTACCTCTTTTTGAAAGATGTAGTTTCTCCTTTTCAGCCTGGGATAAATTTTTTTTTGAAAATATAAAATCTTTTCAGATCATTGTTTTCAGCCTGCGATAAAATTCTACTTTATAGTTTAATTTTTTTTGTATATAATGTAGTCAGAGTCTTGGTCGCATTGTACATTTAAACTGCGACCTTAGTCAAAGTCTTTCATCGCAGTGTACATGGTGAATGCGACCAAGGTCGCAGTGTTGTTATTGATAAAGATGGCCGGCAACTGCAATCTAGGTTGCATTACATGGACTGCGACTTTGATCGCAGTACGTTAAGTAATTATTTTTTTTGAATATAATGTAGTCAGAGTCTTTGCTCGCATTGTACATTTAAACTGCGACCTTAGCCAAGTCTTTTTGTCGCAGTGTACATGGTTAAATGCGACCAAGGTCGCAGTGTTGTTATTGATAAAGATGGCCAGCAACTGCAATCTAGGGTTGCATTACGTGGACTGCGACTTTGGTCTACGCGTCATTCGTTGTTTCCCGAAGCGGTTTGTCTACGTGTCGGTTCTTCATTGGGTTTAGGCGTTAATGTCTTTTATTTTCAAACCGGCGCTGGCGGTTGGAGACCATTATGCCGACGATTCTGATTAATGAACCATTAATTATGGTTATTATGGGCTGCCTATAAATAGGGCTCACACTCTCCCTTTAACAGCCCATAATTAGACTGTTTTCTTTCGAGAGCAATTGCTCTGAGAATTTCCGTCTTCTTCAGAGTCTCTAACAGGGGCCTGCCTCCATGGATGAAGATGACCCTATTGACGAACTTGATCGATGTTCGTCCACAAGGGAAGAAGTCATAGACCTCATCGTCCACAAGGGAAGAAGTCATGGTCCTCGTCGTTCACAAGGGAAGAAGTCATGATCCCTGACGAGGACTTAATCCTCACCGAGATCTGTTCTCACTTGACGCACCAGTCAAGCTTGCTGGTGACGGATGGTCAGAGTGGGTATGGCGGCGGGGGATGTGGTGGATATAGTGGTGGGTAGCATTCCCTGTGAGGTCTCAAACCTCCTCTCTTACCCCAGAAGTGACATCGAGGAAACTCTATGCTCACTGGATAACCTTCTGGTGAAGAGATGTTCATAAACGAAAGTTTCTGCTGCCACCAGACCTCCAGGAGAAGATTGCTCTTAGTAGTCAACAAGGGCTCTTCTTGGCTCTTCTGATGTTTTGTCTTATTGGATACTTTGATGTTTAGTGTTCTTTGTAACACTCAATCTTATTGATTCTGCTGCCACCAGACCTCAAGAAGAAGATTTCTCTTAGTCAACAAGGGATTTTTTTGATGTTTTAGTCTTCTTTTGTACTGCTGTATTTGTAACACTCAATCTTATTGTATAAGAGATCGTTTTGTATCATTTGCACATGCCTGGAGATAAATGCCTGGACATAAATAAAAAGCATATTTGTTTTTTTTATTAAACTACGAACTTTTTTCGCAACCATGCATTGCAACAAAACAACACTATGATCATAGATGACACTGCGACCAGGTCGCATAAGATATATTGCAAACAGTAACTACTGTGACCAGGGTCGACACTGCGACCAAAGACTGCGACTAAGCAACTGTTGCGGTGACGTGTCACATCGTCGCAGTGTTGTTGTTGATTAAGACTAAAAACCAGCAATAGCGACCAAGATTGGAGATTATTTTTTAAGACTGCGGCCATCAACTGCGACCAAAGTCGCAGTGTTGTTGTTGATTATTTATAAAGACCACCAACTGCGACCAAGGTCGCAGTGATGTTGTTGATTAAGAGTAAAGACCAGCAACTGCGACCAAGGTCGCTGTGTATTTTATTAAGACTAAACAGCAACAACTGCGATCAAGATCGCAGTTTATTTATTAAGACTACGGTCAGAAACTGCGACCAAGGTAGCAGTGTTGTTGTTGATTAAGACTAAAGTACAGAAACTGCGACCAAGGTCGCAGTGTATTTATTAAGTCTGCGTCCAGCAACTGCAACCAATGTCGCAACCTTTCATTTTAAAAATTTATAAGGTGAAGTAATATAATTATTAACTGCGACCAATGAAAAGTTGTCTGTTGTCTGATGCGACTTGGACTCACTCCGTGAGACGCGACCTGTCATAAAGATTTTATGAGATCTTTTTAACGTCAAGTCTACGTTGATGAACCCGCACCATTCGCTGTTTCCCGAAGCTGTTATTATGGGCTGCCCATAAATAGGGCTCACCCTCTCCTTTAACAGCCCATAATTAGACTGTGTTCATTTGAGAGCAATTGCTCTGAGAATTTCAGCCTTCTTCAGAGTCTCTAACAGGGGCCTGCCTCCATGGATGAAGATGACCCTATGCACGAAGAAGACCCAGAGCTTGATTGTCCTTTTTCAAGTTCGCTGGGCCTTTGGGAGAATATTTTGGCCGGTGAACTTGATCGATATTCGTCCACAAGGGAAGAAGTCATGGTCCTCGACGTCCACAGTTTTTAATACACGGGGACGTCAATAACACCACTGCTCTTATTCAACAAGGGCTCTTTTGATGTTTAGTCTTCTTGGTTGTTTTGATGTTTAGTCTTCTTTGTACTGCTATATTGTAACACTCAATCTTATTGTATAAGAGAGCGTTTTGTATCATTTTCACATGCCTGGAGATAAATGCGTGGACATAAATAAAAAGACCTCAATAACAACACTGCTCTTAGTCAACAATGGTTCTTTTGATGTTTAGTTTTCTTTCTACTGCTATATTGTAACACTCAATCTTATTGTATAAGAGATCGTTTTTGTATCATTTTTCACATGCCTGGAGATAAATTCGTGAAAATAAATAAAAAGCATATTTGTTTTTTATAAACTACGACCTTTGGTCGCAGTCATGCATTGCAAACAAAACAACTTGGACCAGAGACCACACTGCGACCAAGGTCACATAAGACTACAGTGCAAACAGAAACAACTGCGACCAGGGTCGACATTGCGACCAAAAAACCGTGACCAAGGTTGCAGATTTTTTTTTTAAGACTGCGGCCATCAACTGCGACCAAAGTCGCAGTGTTGTTGTTGATTATTTATAAATACCACCAACTGCGACCAAGGTCGCAGTTATGTTGTTGATTAAGAGTAAAGATCAGCAACTGCGACCAAGGTCGCAGTGTTGTTGTTGATTATTTATAAAGACCAACTGCGACCAAGGTCGCAGTGATGTTGTTGATTAAGATTAAAGACCACCAACTGCGACAAGGTAGACGGTGGTGATGGTGAAGACATTGTTTGAATGTATTGGCTTCTTTCCGGTGAAGACGGTGGTGATGGTGAAGACATTTTTTGAACTTATTTTCAGAACAGTTAAGAGTAACTAGTTTGAGCAAAAATAACTTAGTATGTTTTTAATCCTTTGCTCATGACCCTTTATATACTTTTAATCCCGGAATTTCAAAAGGTTTAAGCTCTTTGACCACGTGAATATCTCTCAAATATATTTTCTATCTTTTCCCAAAAATTGTATACTTCCTAGGTGACTGTTCAGTTATCCAAAACAGTTTAAAAGTTAATACACTATAACTTTAAATTACTTTGAACTCCAAAACAGTAATTATTGCGACCAAAGTCGCATTGGGAACTGATAAATGATTAACTGCGACCATAAATTGCATCCGTAGTAGGATCGGTGGGGGAACTACGGATGATTGAGTAAAAATATAGTTTTTAGGTATGAGATAATATACTAGTAACAAGCATTATATAAAGGTGAATATTTTTTTACTTTTGAATGCTAGAAGTCGCAGTCGTCATTTAAAAGGGTATTTTTGTCATTTTGATTCACGATTGTTTAGGCGGGATTTTTTGATTTTTGTGGCGCCCACACTCTGCGACCGATGTGTGGCCTATATTCAGCCACGTCCCGCAGGCTGAGAAACTCTCTCAGCCCGCAGGCTGAGGTACAGATACCCCATATATATATATATATATATATATATATATATATATATATATATATATGATGAACCTAATTGTGGTCTTTAGAAAGGCGGCATTGGTGACCAATTTTGAGCAGCAAAACATGTGAGTAATTTTCATGAAGAATTTTCACAAAAAACTTCACGTGATCTGAGAAATTGGTTTCAAGGGTGTGATGTTCACCATCTAAGAGAACGATTTGTTAACATTGTGTTATTTGTGAATCATTAGTTTTTTTGTGTGTGTGTGTGTGTGTGTGGTGGGGGTGTGTGTGTGTTGTGGGGGGGGGGGGGGGGGGGGGGGGGGGAATTCATTGCATGGATCCTGTGAAACAAGCTGGTATAAGTAACTAGCCTATTGTGTTTATGTTACGGCGAGCTTTCTTCTCTCACTTTTTTTTCTCCTTTTGAATCAAATATAATGTTTCTTTTAGAGTAAAACACACGTATTAAGTGTATAATAGTATAATATAACTCTTTACGTATCACTTATAGTAAATTAGGTAAAACTAGCTGCTGCTTTTTTTTTGGTAAAATCTCCTTGTAGTCTAAAAAGTATAGTCCAAACTGCATGACTCTGTGTCACAAGATGCCACGTGTGATTCACAAGAGACTGGCCCACATGCTAATTCCTTGATTGTTGACTATACTTTGATAGCATGAGAAGAAGAGTATAACTTTAACATGTCGTTCTCTCTTTTTGCCCCTCATTTTTTTCTTCTTTGGTTTTTTGTTTTCTTTCCCAATTTGTTTTCTATTTTCACCTTTTCAATTTGTGTTTTTTCTCACCGTGTCCTGCCTCCTGTCTACCAGAATTCAGACCAGTAGAGTTAATCTGAGCCATTACAGTCCATTTATCTCCCCTCATGTTTCCTTGTTATCATAGAAATGAAAAAGTGCTTGGGCTCTCAAGTATTAATCTTACCTTCCTCAAGCTTCTGCTGCTGCTCAAGAGCTTGGACCACACAGTAATAAATACGAGAAACAAGCAATAAATCATTAATTTCAACGTTTGTTGGCTTACATGCTTTGGTATTTATCATGAACAAATCTGATTAGTGCAGGGGTCTGCAGGCCACTGACTTCTGATTTGATTTGTAGAAGAAAACGCAAGAAGAAAGGGGAGTTGCTTCTCACTATCATTCATCAGTTCAGAACGAACACATGTATGCTCCACAGGCAAGACGGCTCCAGTCGAGTGTCTTTTTTTAGCTTAAAACTTAAGCATTCACGTAATGATATTTTTATTTTTAAATCTATTTCTTTTAACTGATGATTAAATTGAATTTTATTACTCTGATGTCATATAAGAACACTGCCCCTATATTAAAACTTTAACAGGTTAAGGTGAAATTTGAGGATATTTATGTATATTTAAACTATTTTGAATAAAATTTAGCGTCGATGATAGTGAAGTTTTCTTGTGATAGGCGAGGACATTATTTTAAACACAGAATAAACTAAAATTTTGAAAGAAAAAAATCGTCTTGAACAATGTTGTGCTCAAGGTGATGATCCATTTAACTTGATAGAATCCACGGATAAAGGAAGCAAAGATTCAACCTAAAATTTCAGATCGCATTCGGACCGAGTCATCAGCAGCAGGTTACAGAGATCCATTTGCCACTCGTAGCCTGTGCCCTGTGTCCATCCTTCTCAGCTGGATTCAGAATCACCAGAAGTCTCTGAAACAGACACGTGGTGGACACGACTGTAGATATCCATGCGGCACATGGGCAGAACACTAATTATCCATCTGTGGGACCCACTACAGTTTGACTCTTATTATAGTCTCTATAAATAGTCAAACCCGAGAGTGAGAGAGCGAGAGTGGGAGGGGTGACGCTCAGTTTCCAAAGCTCAGCTCAAAGTCTCACCCCCCTTCTCTTCAAACCCCGCAAGCCAAAAGAAAACCAAACCCTAACCTAAACAAAACAACAAAAAGAAAAGGAGAGAGGGAAAAAAAAAAAAAATAAAAAGAAGGAAAGATAAAATTCCTTGAAGTGGGTCATCAATGGCGATGGAGCTGCAGAGGCTCATTAACTCCACGCTCCCAGCATTTACTCCCCTGCCCCCCTCCATTTTTTACGTAAGGATCTCAGCAACCATTCAACTCTCCTTTAAATACAGTGTGTACTTTGTGTGTCTGTTCATCATTATTGTAAGCTCTCTTGTTTGATTTCAGTTGAGTTGATAGAGAGAGAAAAATTGAGTGAGATAGAAACACAGAGGGTGCTGATTTCGAGCTCTCTCTCTGTTTGTTTTTCAGAGGAGAGGAGAGATCCTGGTATTTAAGAAAGGAGATCTTCTACAGTTGTTGTTATAAAGAATCAAACCAACTGGGTGATTTTTGAGAGAGGGCAGAGGCCATGGGGAGGACTCCTTGTTGTGATAAGCAATTGGGGCTGAAGAAAGGGCCATGGACTCTGAAGAAGACAAGGTCCTTGTTGATTACATCCAAGCTAATGGCCATGGCAGCTGGAGATCTCTCCAAAGCTTGCGGGTCAGTTTCTTCCCTCTCTCTTTCTCAAAGTTCGTGTTTTTCTTTCATTTTCTGCAATTCCTGATCTGGGTACTCTCTGTTTTTTCCTTCCAAATTAAGCCTTCCCCAAGCTCAAGTCTTGTGTATGGGCAAGTATGGGTAATTTTCTATTTTATTTTCAAACAATGGTTTTCTAATGGTAAACTAAAATGGATAACTTGAAACGCAAGTATGTTTTTTGACCAAGGTCTCTCCTCTTGAGACTTGAACGTGTGAATGTGGGTGAACTCGCTCTCACTTTATTATTATTTTCTATTCTCGGTGGGATTCTCCTGAAGACCTGCTGGGTCTGAGCACTACCCAGAACCAGGAACTCTGTCAGCTTTATTTACTCTCCCCTCTCAATTTAAAAAAAAAAAAACATTTACTACTGTTTTCTCTACATGTGACCATTTATTAATTTGTTTGTGAAATTGATTAATTGTGAGTATGTAGTATTTGTTCCCAAATTGGAGAATGAATCACAGATGATTAATTGAATAAAATAATGAGTGGCAGGGCTGCAGAGGTGTGGGAAGAGCTGCAGGCTGCGTTGGACCAACTACTTGAGGCCGACATCAAGCGCGGGCCCATTCACGCCAGAGGAACAGAGAAACATTATTCAATTGCACGGCATCGTCGGTAACAAGTATAATAATCTGACATTTTACAAGTTATTTTGTCGGCATTTTATTCATTTATTACAATCATTTTATTCAAATTTAATACTTGCAATGCCAAGGCACACCGTGGCCCCGCGTGGAACTGAATGAGATGAGTGTTTTTTGCACATGAGCCCCCTGCCAATGCAATTATCCCTTTTGGTTGCATTTTTCATGATTATAAAATGCTTGTAACGTGCATCCTAGAGCTGGCTGGCTCTTTTTGTGGGTCATTTATGTGTGGCCAACAAAAGAGCCATAAATACAAATCATCATAATAGGTTTATGTGTGTAGGTCCAAAATTCAATGATATGTGTAAAACGATTCAGGCAGTGCGCCACATAATCCTGTGACAACTGTGTGACTATGTGATGCATCTTGTTCTCACAGGGCCCATCATACAGTGAAGTGATAAAATTAGATACCTTTCTTACTCCTCTGTGTTCATAGGAGTTTTTATTTTTCCTTTCTTTTCTCAGAATCCTGGTCCCATTATTTAGTCCTATTTCTTGGTCCCTGGCTCACAGTGAAATAAATGAGGGAGCAAAAATAATAAATTTTTCCTTGGACTTGTCTCTCTCTATTACCTTGTCACAAGTAACCGCATCCGGGGACCCAAGATGAGTATCTCTACTTTATTCACAAAAGAGTTCACAAATGATTTTGACGGAATTATTTTTTAAAAAAAAGTTCTTGGAAAAGGAAAACTACTTGAGATAGTTAATTCTTAGATTTGAATCCAAAATTCTAAGCATTAAAAAAATCCACTCCAAGCTCTGTTACCAAACGACTTTAGCAAACAAAAAAAAAGGGTGCTCTCTCGCAATTGCCCGTGCAGAAACGTGCATAAAAGTGTAACTATGGGGCAGCTTGACTCGAGTGTTGACCTGGTCGTTTTATTAATTAATTTATATTATATTGTGTGTGTGTGTTGTAGGTGGTCGACGATAGCAGCGCAGTTGGCGGAAACAGACAACGAAATCAAAACTACTGGAACACACACCTGAAGAAGCGCCTTCTACGCATGGGCATAGACCCTGAGTCCTACGCCCCTCGCCGCGCCTCCCTCTCTCATCCCCACCTCTTTCCTCCGCTCCCGCCCCCGCCGCCGCCCCCTCCACCACCTCCTTCACCGCCGCCCGCCACATGGCTCAGTGGGAGAGCGCCCGCCTCGAGGCCGAGGCCCGCCTCTCCCGCGACTCCCTTCTCTTCTCCCCCTCTTCCTTCACCGCCTCCGCCTCCGCCGCCACTGGCAGCTCAGCCGCCGCCGCCGCAATCCCAGCCAGTCCCAATGCTGACATCAAGAAAGAGCCCGTGGATGTCCTTTCTCCGAATGTGGAACTCAGACATTGGAGATGCTTCCGCAAAGGCTGAATGTACGAGCAACCCAAGATGATCAAAGAGGGGGACAGGAGGAGGAGGTGGAGTCCTCGTGCTGCAACACGAAGCAGAGCTCTGCGCTGACCATGTCGGAGGCGAATAACAATGAGACAGAGCCAATGCGGGGGTTGTGGTGAGCGAGAGGAGGGAGGAGGTGGAGTCGAACGAGGTGGCGGCGGGGGCGGCAACGGTGGGGGAGGAGGAGACGTCGGACGAGACGTACCAGTTCTACCTGGAGCTGGCGGCAGGGGACGATCTCAGCCTGTTTCAGAATCAGCAGATGGGCATGGGGATGAGTTGTTACTCATGGTTCGGGAACGATCTCAACGAGGCCTCTCTTTGATAATCCATTCAAGTAGCGTAGGTGATGATGAATTTATGATGATGATGTGTATTTTGTGCGTGTTGATATAATGTCATGGGGTTTTCTTTAATTAGTTACCTTTTTTTTGGTGAGGGTGGGTTTTAGGGGAGTGCTGGGAGTTTTAGTTCTCCAGCTTAACGTGGAAGTAGGGATGGAATGGTCTTTTTGTAACTACGTACGTACTGACCTCGTTATTTATATACTTATTTGACTTGAACTTGATCAAGTTTCACATAAATGTTGTGTAATTGCTCTCTTTTCTTTTGGAGCAATATGTTGTTAATTACTTGTTGCGTTTATACGAATTGCTTTTATTTCTTTGTCGGAAATATTGTGTTGAGTTAGCGGACAATCATGATTTTTTGTACGCTGACAGGCATGGAAGGAACCAGCGTGTTAGACGTGGCAATAAACAAATGAAAAACTCTAGTAAATATTATTTTATGGGAGAATTGTCTTTAGCTCCATGTGAAAATACATCCTGTGAAAAACTCCTCAAAGCCTGTGAATAAGCTCTCCAATATGCCCCTGCAGTCTTCACGTGGATCACTTTGGTTGTTGAAAGTCGAAATTACTCAGTGCTGCTAATTTATTCAAGTCTTCACGTGGATCAGTTTGACGGTGATTAATTTTTTTTATCTAAAAGGTGACAAATTTGTTATTAGTTGGTTGAATTTGAGTATATCAATTGAGTAATTTGTTATTAAATTTTATTTGTGATGAATTTGTGATTAAAAAAGAGGATTGTGTGACGAATTTTGAAGAATGGATTTAGAGGTAATTTTGGGGCGGATCATTATTTTGCTTGTTGTTTATTTGGTCAAGTGAGTCAGATCCTGATAAAACTGGACGTAACTTTATAAAAGTAGATAGAAATTGACAAAGTAATATAAACAGAATATTAGAGAAGGTGTACAAATTGTTGAGAAAGTGGACAAAAATCATTCACAAAGTGGATAAAATACTAGAGTATATGGAAAGAATATGAAAAATGAGGGCTGAATATTAGAATAAATGGACAGAATTTTGAAGAAGGTAGACATAAATTAGAGAAGGTGGATAAAATTATTGAGAAGGTGGACAAAAATATTCACAAGATTGACAAAATACTAGAGCAGTGGACAAAATTTTAGATTGAGTTGACAGAAAATTTCAGAAAGTAGACAGAATTTAGAAGGTGGAGATAATATTAAACAAAATAGGTTGGATACAAGTCATTAATAGACTCACATCATCATGTAATAAGTAAATACATTTTAATATAATATATACATTTATAAATTATTAAAAAATAAACAAGCAAATATAAGTGAATAAATAACAAATAAATATTTATATGATGAATAAATTGTTAATGGTGGACAAAAAAAATATATGCACATATAACATCTATTGAATAGTGGATAGAAAAATTAGAGAAGGGTGGAAAGAAATATTTATCAATGCAAAAAAGTTATCCAGTTCGAGGTCGAGGACATAAATTATAAAGGGAAAATTACTTTTAACTCATCAAGAAATGTTTCACTCATTAAAACTCCCTACTGTTTAAATCTTATCAAAAACTCCTCTAATACTAGTTTGGGTTGATTCTAAGTCCCGTGTATGCTACCTGGTCGTACATGAGTTAGTAGGGCGGCCGGGGGGGGGGGGGGGGGGGGACGAAGACGTAGCACTGAGAAAGAAGAGAAGGCAGATCAGTGCCAGCTCGAGCTCCAACCTCCTTCCCTAACCGTGGTGGTTCTACTGAGATCTGACAGCGATGCTCGAGCCCGAGCTGCGATTTGACATTTTTGTTGATTTTCTAACGTTTTACTTCCTTTTTCCTTCAGGATGCAATTTCTCTAGGTTTGTCAACGTCTCTATTCTGATTCTCATCTGGGTTTTAGTCCGCTTAGAGAGTGTTACCTGTTTTCTTACATTCTGACGTGTGTTCGCCTTTGATCAGATTGTTTAAATTATGTTACTTCCTCTGCTAGTATGATCTTTTTTCCCTAAACTGTTCAGTGGTTAGGATGGTTTCTATTGAGTTTTTGTCATAACTTAGTTTGATTCCTCTCTTCCTTGTGCTCTTGTGCGATAGAGTTTGATTTGTTGGCTATTTGGTTTGACGAGAACGAGAGAAAAAAGTGTAACTGAAAAATGAGGTTGAGAAATGTGAAAATGTAGTGAATAATTGAGATTTGTGCAATTTTTATTTTCGGTATTTTTTTGTAACGTGAAAGTGTAAATAAAAATAATATATTGTATTTTTGCTATTTGTCGAAAGTAAAAGTGAGAAAAGTGACCTCAAAGTTAATAACAATATAGGGCGTGTTTGGTTGCAAGGATGTGGGCAGAAGTAAGGAAATGGGGAATAATAATTGCTCACTTTCCTATCTATCCAAACACCGGAAAAGGAAAATAAGAAAACCCTTTTTCTTTTTTTCTCTCGTTTACACAACCATTTCCTCACTTTCAGAGTACTACAGTTAATTTTGTGGTCATGTAAATCTCATTTGTAATAAGTTATAACATAAAACAGTTAATTTTTTGGTCATGTAAATCTCACTTGCATTCTAATTACAATTCATTTTTTATTTTTCTTAATTAATTTTTATTTTCATATATTTGCGGTTAACTTTGTGGTCAACTTTTCCACTTCACTTTCTATTACCATCCAAACACCGGAAAAGAAATAATATTTTCCAAACCACACTTCCCAACAACATCCAAACACCGGAAAACTTGCTAACCAATTCCAAGTTCCAAAGGGAACTATTACCACTTCCTCACTTCCTTACTTCCTCTTCCACCTTAACCAAACAGGCCCATAATATTAAATTAAATATTAATTCTTAAATAATATTTTTAGACTAATTGAATTGCAAGTAGGATTTACATGACATCAAAATTTAATGCATTAATTTACAACTTATTACAAGTAAAATTAACATGATCATAAAATTAATTGTAGCGCTCTGGAGTGAAAAATGATAATGTAAAAAAAATTTGTTAAAGGGAAAAAGAAAAGGGGTTTGCTATTTTTCATTTCCCGTTCAAAACAAGAAAAGAAAGTGTGAAATAAGTTTTTTACTTCTCATTTTCCTTTCACTTTCAAGAATCCAACCACTTCCGCAGTGGTTTCCTTTCCAAGATGCAAGTTCTTTGTCTTTTTTTTTCCTGTGTTCCGGAATAAATTTTGCTCTGGTCATCACTCTTTCCTTAAGTTATTGCTCACCGCATTTTTTCGTCACTGTAGTCACCGCGCCTACCGGCCGTTGATTCCGGAGGGCCTCCGGTGGGACCCACTGCCCACCCGACTGAATGACTCCCATACCACGGTGAACGAGCCACGCGGTGAGCAAAATGGAACTAGTTATGCATGGGTTCGATCAGGTTTGTTGACATTCAGTTTGTTCATTGTTAAACTCCGTTACTAAAGTTTCCATTCTTATTGATTCCTCTTGGCAGCAGAGGGCAGATGGATTAGTATCCGGTCCAATTTATTACCAATATGCCACCACTCTTACTCATTGTTTGCATATCCTACAGATGGCTGATGTTTGATTTTTCTATCTGATCTTGATTTAATCAGTAATTGTTCTTGTGTTTCCTGAATTGGATAATTTTTTTATGGTCTGCTGGCTTTGTTCCCTGCTCAAACGCCCCTTAGATACGGGCTTATTTGTTTCGTTGTAAAACGCCAAGTCCAAGTCATAAAATGAGAATGAAAAAATAAATTGTAGTAACGAAAATATATTGTATTTTCGGTATTTGATTGATAAAGTGAAAGTGTAAATGGAAAAATATATTAATAGTTTTATAGTATTTTGTTGGTAAAGTGAAAGTGTAAACAAGAAAGTATATTGTGTTTAACTTTTGTCTCATAGACGTTGGTGGTGTGATCTGTGTCCTAACTTTTTGCAATCTTTTAAATTTAGTCACAGGCACTGAAAAGGTAATGTGCAATTTCTGTAATTTGAATTTGGACAGATCTAGCTTATCAGACGCTTCAAACAATAGAACAGTATCAGCAACCCCAAAGAGCAAAATAGGTCGACGAGGATCCACCAAATCAGACCTCCACCAAATCAGACTCTGGCACACCTTCTCCTGTTCAATAGTTGGACAAAATACATAAAAAATAAAAATTGATGCAGTCAATAGAAATGTATAAAAGTAGACAAAAATTAATTAAAGTGGACAGAAAGAAAGAAAGTTGACAATAATATATAAAAAAGACAAATTGGCGGAGATTGATAAAAGAGAGAAAACTGGTGTGATCTCCTCGCCGATGAAGAACCAATCTTGACCTAGGAGCAGCATTTTGAGTAGTCTGTGAGTTTGAGTTAATATGTGATTTTGAGGTAAATTTGTTGATGAATTTTTTGATTTTTTATAGGGATGTTAATTTTTGTGGGGATGCTAATTTTAATTTATTGAGAATCTGTGTCTGTATTTTTTTTTTTTGGGGATATTAATTTAATTTTTGGTGTAGCATCATTCTCCCTCTTCTTTCCTTTTATATTTAATTTTCTGTTTTATAATAATCTCCCCGATTCGTTTATACCTTTCTCGAACCTATATATCTCTTCGTGATCAAATATATTCTTGTCTGCCATTTATTGGTCAATTAAGATAGATCATATAGAAAGTTGGACAAAAATATATAAAGTGAACATAAATTGACTAAAGTGGACAGAAAGAGAGAAAGATGAATAGAAATATATAAGTGTAATACCCCGTTCCTGGAATACGTACTTAGTTGCGTATTCAGTTTTTCGATCGTATTTTTCGATTTACTTCCTGTATTTGACCGATTTCAGTTTCAAATATTATTTTTCCAATATTTTAGATTTTAATGATTTTCTGGAATTTTTCTGAATTAATTGAAAATCTTCAAAACCGGTGTCGACCAGTGTCGCTGATCGATTCCCGGATTTTTATCTTACAAACAGTTAGGAAATTCTAGAAAGTCCTTTAGGCATTATTTCTTAGAATCGCATTCTTACCTAAATACTTTTTCTGGGAATTTTATGATTTTATGAAAATTCCACCGAGTCGGTAGCTAACTGATTCTGGGATTTTTAGTTTTTAAACTATAAATTATTTCTCCAAACGAATTTCACCATGAGTCTTAAAAATATTATTATTGATTTTTGGTAAATTTTACGAGTCGTTCCAAGATACTTGATTTTCGGGACGATTTCGGTATTTTCCGAAATGTTTTCCGCATCTTCGACTTAAACCCGGGAATTGTCTTTTCAATATTTTCATTTTCCAAGCCAAAGAAATATCTTCTCCTTTTTAAATTCTTTTCTTTTCCTTTTTCTTTATTTCTTCTTCTTCCTCCACAAGCCACAAAAATTTTCCAATTTTCCAAAATTCCAACCTTTTCCAAAATTCCAACAAACTCCACACACTTCTACCATTAATGCCCCTCTTTCTCTCTCTCTTCCATGGCCGGCCAAGTGGCCAAAAGAGGGACACCTCATCCTCTCCTATTTGCAAAAACCCCCTCTCTTCTACATAATTGCACCTCCTTCACAAAATCAAATCTTATATAACTTTTCTTTACATTTTATTTCTTTTCTTCACTTCAACAAAGATTTGGCCTTCACCAAAATCCCTCCTTCACCTCAACCCAACTCCAAAAACACCACAAAGTCATCATCTCCATCTCAAGCAACTAAAACTTTTGGATTGGGATCGTGTCTATTATCGCCGAGGGTCAAGTTTGTCGGCAACGCTCCTTTCGAACGCGTATAGCTCCAATTAACCATTCGTGTGAGTATTTTTACTCACCAAGACTTGTAAACTTTTAGTATACTTGTGTTACAATTCATGTACACTTGTGCCTTCAAAATCATGCTTTTGGCCTTCAAATTCAACCATCGAATTCTGTTCTGTACCCTGTTTTCAGACCACGATTAGTCGACTTGAACTAGGAGTTAGTCGACTTGAAATCCTTATTTGAAACGACCCCTGTTCTGAAACACAGTTTTTAGTCGACTTATCTTGATTATTAGTCGACTAACTTTTCCTGAAAATAAACCCCAACTCTCTGGAAATCACTGTTAGTCGACTTACCTTAACTATTAGTCGACTATAGATCATTGTTAGTCGACTACCCTTTCCACCCTAGTCGACTAACTTTTCCTGAAACAGAATTTCCAACTCTCTGGAACCCAGTTTTAGTCGACTAGTCCAGACTGTTAGTCGACTAGAGACCACTATTAGTCGACTAACCATTCCACCTAGTCGACTAATTTAGGCTGTTTCTTATAGTTGATTTCTTTTTTGAATTTGGATCATACCCTTGATACATGTGGGATATATTATTCTTGTTTATGCTTCATGAATGGTACTTCATGACCTGTTACTTGATGGATGTACCTCTGTTACTTCATGGCTTGTTATTGTATATTCTCATTTCATAACTTGTTAATTAATGAATATCACCACTTATCATGCTATCTCTTAACACCAAGTATGATACACTTGACTTTTGTATAAAAATGGACCAACTTACATTGGGTCGGGGAAAACATGTGGTATATCAATATGTGTTCATGTTTACAGTGGTATTAGGTATGTTGTGCAACTATATTTCCGGTCTGACCTGAGGGCCTCCAGGGACCGAGGGGAGTGCTTGCTCCTCATTACTGGTACCATCGGATAAAGGGCATACATAAGTCCCTCCTGTTAGCCTAGCGGCTGGTTTCCGTCACCAAGCAACGAACAATCCTGGACCGTTGTCCGGGCATGTACGGGACCCACTGTAAACATAGTTCGTTGATACCCCGCTGGTTTCCAATAACAACCTTGCTTTACTAGGATATGGATCTATGTGCGCTGGGACGCTGGTTCACATAGCTAGATATCACAGTAAGACAGTAATAATAATAAGGACGTTAACTGTGGATCTATTTATTCGGACTTTTGCTCTTTATGCTTCCATTACTTGTTGATTGTTATTCATTATACTGTTCCAACTCCTCATATTCTTGTCTCTTAGCCATTTGGCTGTAGCCTGTTCGTTGTTGGGAGGTCCTGACTCCCTTGGATTTGTATATTCAGGTTCCGAAGCTGGATCGAAGTGGAGCCTTCCACAGAGGATCAAGCTTTTCTTAGTGAGCAGGCAGACTATTCCCAGTCCTTTGGCCAGATATCTCTTTTTTGACTCACGGATCTTCATCCTACTCGTGAGCATTTTGTGTTCATATTGTATCTTTTACTTTTGGACTTGGTGTGATAAAAGATACATGTAATGTGTAATATTTTATCATATCTTGTGATAACTTGTACTTGCACTTTTAAGTTGGCATATGTATGTATATCACGCTTTGTCGTGTACTCTGATCCTTGTTGTACTAAATGCTTAGCATATATACGTTGGGGCTTTTCTGACCTACGTATATACGTCGCAGTGAGTCTCCGTATCCGTGGAATCGGGGCGTTACAGGTTGGTATCAGAGCTTAGGCTCTCACACCTATAGTACAATCAAGCAGCAAATTAATGAAATTTGCTAATGCCAACTACAATGTACAAAGTTATCGAGTCCTTCTTGATCTTCCCTTGTGTCCTAAACTCCTTCCATTTTTTCAATTCCAGTTATCTTATCCCAATTCGGTATGGAGAGAATGACGGTCGTAATAATTTCTGGACAAGTATCGAATGGACCTGCGGGAGAGAATACCGATATTCTGAGGGTCATTCAGACGATGATGGAGAGCCAGCAGCAACAGACCGAACTCCTCCGGCGAGAGTTGACAGCTCCAAGGAACAGAGCCGGGAAATATTTCAGACTTCAGACGGCTGCAACCAGCCATATTCACGGGTGAAGAGAAACCCTGGATGCTGAGCAATGGCTGACAGATACCTCAGACTTGTTGAATGCAGCTCGAGTTCCAAAGGAGAATCAGGTGGAGGTTGCTAAGATTCAATTGAAGGATATAGCCAGAACATGGTGCTAGCTGAGGAGGCAAGATTGGAGAAGCCTGTCACCTGGGACCCATTCTCCAAGAGTTTCTATAGCAGATTCTTCCCTGCCACTGCTCAGAAGGACATGGAAGAGCAGTTTATCCGACTTCAGCAATGGAATAGGTCCGTGGACGAGTATGCCGCGGAATTTCTCAGACTTAGCCGCTTTACTCCATACATGATAACTGATGAGGAGAAGCGGGCAAGTAGATTTCAGCAGGGCTTGCAGATGGACATCCAGGTCTTCTTAATGCCCCAGCAGCTGAAGACTTATTCAGAAGTTCTCACCATAGCTCGAGAAGTGGAGCGTGGGCTAGAGAAGAAGCAAGTGAACCAGATGAGGAACCAGGTCATGAAGAGGCCATTTCCACCAATAGGAAGAGGAGGCCCATACAGAGCAGCAAAGGTTCAGACAATGAGGCAACCATTCCGACCAGCTCCTTACCAGACGGCCCAACCATTATCCTTCTGTAGCTATTGTCAGAAACCAGGTCACATTCGACAGAATTGCCGTAGGGCAAATGGATTATGCTTGGTATGTGGTTCCCGAGACCATTCCATAGAAGCCTGTCCACACAGAAGAATGGGGATAGCCGGCCAAGCTTTGCCAGCACTACAGGGACCAAATGGACAGAGATCACTTCCAGGGCCACTTGGACAGAGGAACCAAGGACCGATGATCGGGAGAGCTCCTCCCCCTCCTCCACAACAAGCTATTCGCCCAGTCCAAAGAGGAGCTAGGACTGCTGCAGGGCGTGGAAGGGGACAAGCTTACAACTTGACGGAAGAAGAGGCTGAGACTTCTGAGGAAGTGATAACAGGTAAAATCAGGGTACACTCAAAACCTGTTTTAGCCCTCTTCGATTCAGGAGCTTCTCATTGTTATATCTCAGATCATTTTGTGGCATTGCATTCTATACCTGTTAGATCTTTAGACCACAAATGGGAGTTAGTACAGGGAATGGAGTAGTCATATCTACTAGAGTTTGCACTGATTGTCCAGTAGAACTTTGTAACAAGACCTTGGCCATAGATATGCTCGTACTAGACACCAAAGGGTACGACGTAATCTTAGGCATGACCTGGCTCAGTCAATATTATGCAGTTATTGACTGTAGGGAGAAGAAGATTAATTTCAGAATCCCTCTTCAGCCTGAATTCCAATTTAGTGGGGAAGTGAAGTCTACCAAGAGAAAGACTCGGATGACTAGTTCAGAGATTCAGAAGGGCACACCGGTGTGGGATGAATTCCCGGGAGTGTTTGCTGAAATCTCAGGACTTCCACCTGAAAGGATGATTGAGTTCTCTATTGATACTGTGCCTGGAGCAGCTCCTATATCCAAGGCTCCGTACAGGATGGCACCGACGGAGTTAGAGATTCTAAAGAAGCAGCTGCAGGAATACTCTGATAAGGGATTGATTCGGCCAAGCACTTCACCATGGGGAGCTCCAGTATTATTGGCAAACAAGAAGGATGGTGGTAAAAGGCTTTGTATTGATTATAGAGAATTGAACAAAGTTACCATCAAGAACAAGTATCCCTTACCAAGGATTGATGATCTGTTTGATCAGCTTCATGGAGCCCGAGTATTCTCTAAATTAGATTTACAATCGGGTTACCATCAGCTTAGGGTGAGAAAGAGGATATTCCGAAGACGGCATTCAGGACCCGTTATGGCCACTATGAGTTTCTAGTTATGCCTTTCGGAGTCACCAATGCCCCTGCAGTTTTCATGGATTTGATGAACAGAGTGTTCTCGCCCTATTTGGATCAGTTTGTAGTGGTTTTTATAGATGACATCTTGATCTATTCAAAGAACAACAGGGAGCATGCAGAACACTTGAGGATAGTATTGCAGACTCTCCAGCAGGAGCAGCTTCATGCTAAGAGGAGCAAGTGTGACTTTTGGTTGGACAGTATAGCCTTCCTTGGACACATGGTTTCAGCAGAAGGAATTTCAGTTGATCCCAGCAAAGTCCAGGCAGTGAAGGATTGGCCTATTCCAAGACGGTGACTGAGATTAAGAGTTTTATTGGACTAGCCGGATATTACAGACGCTTTGTCCAAGATTTCTCTAAGATTGCAGCCCGTTGACCAAGCTCACCCGGAAAGGGGAAAGGTACATATGGACAGAAGAATGTACTGCAGCCTTTGAGCAATTGAAGCAAAGACTCATTTCAGCTCCAATCTTGAGGACTCCCTCAGGAAGAGGAGGGATGGTCATATTCAGTGATGCATCAGGAAAAGGCCTGGGGTGTGTACTAATGCAACATGATCATGTTATAGCTTATGCATCCAGACAACTGAAGCTTCATGAACGGAATTACCCAACTCATGACTTGGAGCTAGCAGCTGTTATATTTGCCTTAAAGATCTGGAGGCATTATCTTCTGGGAGACAAAGTGTTGATATACACGGATCACAAGAGCCTCAAATATATTTTCACACAGAAGGAATTGAACATGAGGCAGAGGCGGTGGCTGGAGCTAATGGCGGACTATGATATAGACTTGCAATATCATCCGGGCAAGGTCAATACAGTTCCAGATGCACTGAGCAGGAAGCCAGAGAATAGAGTACTAGTCCAACTTACTCAGCAGAAGGAGTTGATTCAAGACATCATCAGATTGGACTTAATGTTAGTTCAAGGAACTGATAAGGCAGGACAGTTCATGACCTTGCAGATTCAGTCAGCATTGATAGATGAGATCAAGGAAGCTCAAAAGGAAGACCCCAGATTACAGCAATTCCGAGCTCAAGTAGAGGCTGGATTGAGGACTGATATCAGTATTCATCCGGATGATGCCTTGTATTTTGGTAGCAGACTTTGTGTTCCCCAAGGAGAAGTTCGACAGAAGATTCTAGCAGAAGCACACAGTTCAGCCTATTCTATACACCCAGGGGAAACAAAATGTATCAAGACATAAAGAAGCAGTTTTTGGTGGAATGCTATGAAAAGGGAGATAGCCCAGTATGTAGCCACGTGGCTTAGTTTGTCAGCAGATAAAGATAGAGCATCAGAGATCAGCTGGACTCTACAACCTCTACCAATACTCGAATGGAAGTGGGAGCACATCACCATGGATTTTGTTACGGCATTACCTCGTAGTCCTAAGGGTAATAATGCTGTATGGGTTATCATTGATCGCCTCACCAAATCAGCTCACTTCATACCATTCAGAGTAGGTCAGACAACAGAGGTTTTGGCAGACAAGTACATGAAGGAGATAGTTCGTCTACATGGAGTTCCAGTTAGTATTGTATCAGACAGAGACACAAGATTCAGATCACATTTCTGGAAAGTCTCCAAGAAAGTCTAGGACTCGTCTGAAATTCAGTACTTCATATCACCCTCAGACAGACGAACAATCTGAAAAGGACTATCCAGATTCTTGAAGACATGTTGCGGGCTTGCATGATTGAATTCAAGGATCATGGGAAGATCATCTTCACTTGGCTGAATTTTCTTATAATAACAGCTATCAAGCAAGTATCAAGATGGCACCATTTGAAGCATTGTATGGAAGGAAGTGTAGTCACCGATTTGTTGGGACGAAGTCGGTGAGAGGAGACTTTTGGGGCCAGAGATCCTGATTCAGACAACAGACAAAGTCAGAATCATCAGAGATCACCTCAGGGCAGCTCAGAGTCGGCAGAAAAGTTGGGCTGACACTCAGAGAAGGCCATTAGAATTCCAGACAGGAGATCATGTGTTTTTGAAGATATCACTACAAAAGGAGTAATCCGGTTCGGTACTCGTGGAAAGCTTAGTCCGAGATATATCGGCCCATTCGAGATTTGGACCGTGTGGGAGATGTGTCTTATCGATTGGCATTACCGCCATCTTTGGACGGAGTGCACAATGTATTCCACGTATCACAGTTGAGGAAGTATGCCAAGGATGATAGTCATATCCTGGATCACTCCGAACTGGAACTTCAACCGGATTTGTCATATCAAGAGCAACCGATGGCCATTTTGGACAGAAGTGTCAAGGCATTGAAGAATAAGGCAATACATTAGTGTTGGTGTCTTGGAACAGGCATGCGCCAGGAGAGGCCACGTGGGAACGAGAGGATGTTATCCGTGAGCGTATCCGCAACTCTTCACAACTTGATTGGTAAAATTCTTCTTCTTATCCTTCTTTACCGTTACCTTTCATTTCCTGAAATTTTGAGGACGAAATTTTTTGTAGGTGGATGGATTGTAATACCCCGTTCCTGGAATACGTACTTAGTTGCGTATTCAGTTTTTCGATCGTATTTTTTCGATTTACTTCCTGTATTGATCGATTTCAGTTTCAAATATTATTTTCCAATATTTTAGATTTTATATGATTTTCTGAAATTTTCCCGAATTAATTGAAAATCTTCAAAACCGGTGTCGACCAGTGTCGCTGATCGATTCCTGGATTTTTATTACAAGCAGTTAGGAAATTCTAGAAAGTCCTTTAGGCATTATTTCTTAGAATCGTATTTCTTACCTAAATACTTTTTCTGGGAATTTATGATTTTATGAAAATTCCACCGGAGTCGGTAGCTAACTGATTCCGGGATTTTTAGTTTTAAACTATAATTATTTCTCAAACGAATTCACCATGAGTCTTAAAATATTATTATTGATTTTTGGTAAATTTACGAGTCGTTCAAGATACTTGATTTCGGGACGATTTCGGTATTTTCCGAAATGTTTTCCGCATCTTCGACTTAAACCCGGGAACTTGTTTTTTATATTTTTATTTTCTAAGTCCAAGAAAATATCTTCATTTATAATTTTTTTCCTTTTCTTTCTCTTGTTTTCCTTTCCTTCCTTCACAAGCCACAAGATTTCCAATTTCCAAAAATTCCAATCTTTTCCAATTTTCAAACAAACTCCACAAAACTCCACACACTTCCTCATTAATGCCCCTCTTTCTCTCTCTCTTCATGGCCGGCCAAGTGGCCAAAAGAGGGACACATCACCCCCTATTTGCAAAAACCCCTCCTCTATCTTATTTACAACTCCTTTACAAAATCTCAAACCTATATAAACATTTCCTTTACATTTCTTTTCCTTTTTCTTCATTTCACCAAAGATTTAGCCCTCACAAATCCTCCTCCATCTCAAACTCCACCACCAACTCCAAAAGCTCACCTAAGTCTCCATCTCCTCTTCAACTACCACTACTTTGGAATTGAGATCGTAGTTTTCTTCGTCGTTTATATCGCCAAGGATCAAGTTGGTGATATTGTCGACAACAACTTTTCGGAACTCGTTAAAGCTTCAAGTAGCCGTTCTTTGTGAGTATTTTTACTCACCAAGACTTGTTCAATTCCTAGTATACTGGTGGTTACAATTCATATATGCTTGTGCCTTCAAAATCATGTTTTTGGACCATCAAACACAACCATCAGAAATCTGTTTTGCACTCTGTTTTCCCACGATTAGTCGACTTGACCTAGGTATTAGTCGACTAACCCATCTGTTTTGAAACGTAACCTTTTCTGGAACACACAGTTTATGTCGACTTAGACAAAATATAGTCGACTAGAAATCTTTGTTAGTCGACTACACTTTCCACCCTAGTCGACTAACTTTCCTGAATCAGAAATTCAACTCTCTGTATCACAGACTTAGTCGACTTAAGTATCTGTTGGTCGACTTATAATCATTGTTAGTCGACTAACCCTTCCACCTAGTCGACTAACTTTTCTGAAACAGAATTCCAACTCTCTGGAACCCAGTTTTAGTCGACTAATCCAAACTGTTAGTCGACTAGAGACCACTATTAGTCGACTAACCATTTCACCTAGTCGACTAATATAGGCTGTTTATTATAGTTGATTTCTTTTCTGAAGTTGGATCATACCCTTAATACATGTGGGATATATTATTCTTGTTTATGCTTCATGGATGGTACTTCATGACCTGTTACTTGATGTATGTTACCTCTTGTTACTTCATGGCTTGTTATTGTATATTCTCATTTCATAACTTGTTAATTAATGAATATCACCACTTATCATGCTATCTCTTAACACCAAGTATGATACACTTGACTTTTGTATAAATTGGACCAACTTACATTGGGTCGGGGGAAACGTGCGACTATCAATACATGTTCATGTTTACAGTGGTATTAGGTATGTTGTGCAACTAAATTTCCGGTCTAACCTGTGGGCTCCAGGGGACCGAGGGGAGTGCTTGCTCCCTCCTTACTGGTACCATCATGATAAAGGGCATACATAAGTCCCTCCTGTTAGCCTAGCGGCTGGTTTCCGTCATCAAGCAACGAAACAATCCTGGACCGTTGTCCCGGGCATGTACGGGACCCACTGTAAACATAGTTCGTTGATAATCCCGCTGGTTTCCAATAACAACCTTGCTTTACTAGGATATGGATCTATGTGCCCTGGGACGCTGGGTCACATAGCTAGATATCACAGTAAGACAAGTAATAATAATAAAGGACGTTAACTGTGGATCTATTGTATTCGGACTTTACTCTTTATGCTTCCCTTACTTGTTGATTTGTATTCATTATACTGTTCTAACTCTCATATTCTTGTCTCTTAGCCATTTGGCTGTAGCCTTGTTATTGTTGGGAGGTCCTGACTCCCTTGGATTTGTATATTCAGGTTCCGAAGCTTGGATCGAAGTGGAGCCTTCCACAGAGGATCAAGCTTTTCTTAGTGAGCAGGCAGACTAGTTCCGTCCTTTGTGCCAGACTTCTCTTTTTGACTCACGAGATCTTCATCCTACTCGTGAGCATTTTGTGTTCATATTGTATCATTTACTTTTGGACTTGGTTGTGATAAAAGATACATGTAATGTGTAATATTTATTCATATCTTGTGATAACTTGTACTTGTACTTTAAGTTGGCATATGTATGTATATCACGCTTTGTCGTGTACTCTGATCCTTGTTGTACTTATGCTTAGCGTATATACGTGGGGGCATTTTCTGACCTGCGTATATACGTCGCAGTGACGTCCCCGTATCCGTGGGATCGGGGCGTTACACCCTCCAAGCTCTGAATTTGGACATGCAGGTCCATGGTCGTCAGAGGCAACCCGGCGAGTACGTAAAATGAAAGTAAAGTGGCATGCACAAGCAAAACACACGTGTATCGATAAATCCAATTAGAAGACATATGTCGAAAACTGTGTCGTGAGCACATGCACACTCAAGCATGATCTGAGGCATCAAGTAAAACGATAAATACAAGTATGGTAAAACTAGTTGTATAGGCTCAGACTTTGGATTCATAAGATTGATATGTTGAAAGAATATTCGAAATAAGAAAACCCTCATATATATACCAATACCTCATATCACTATCATCTGAGTTTATACAACTTGAGTTGCAATCAATATAATAGAATAAGAGACCATCATGTACAAGTACCATAAAATTTGTTGGGTACCCAAGTCATGTAGCAAGCAAGAAGTAGTAAATATAAATAATAATAAGGGAATCTATATACAACCAGGAGCAAGTAAGTCAGGAGATCAATACAGTAGCTCAGGCATAATATGTAACATGAGTCAGACAGTGTATAATATATTAACAGCATGAGATCAATAGAGCAGTGCACAAGTGGTGAACAAGGTATAGTAATAATATTAATAATAGTAATAGTTAAAAAACCTGAAATCCGAAGCAAAACCAAAACATAAATCTGATGAAAGAAAATACGGCAAGACCAGTAGTACAACTCAGTTTACGACATCATGAGAGTAGTACGTCGACTAATATAAATAAGGAAACATTCATATGTATACCTTTACCCCATGTCACTATAATCTGAATGTATACAACCCGAATTGCAAAACATCATAAAAGTCGATAGAACACCAATGAATTAGCATATTGTTATTATTATTAGGGCTCGTCTAAGTTATATGCTTTAGTATGAGTCCTATTCCACATACTTTCACTTACAACTTATAGATCTAGTTATTTGAAAACTGATGGAGAGTTTGACGAACCATGTTTAGAATGGGTCCCGTACTTGCTCGGGACAACGAACTCAGGGGTATCCGGTACGGAGCCAGAAATGTTCAGCTAGGAACCAGGACTTACTAATCGCCCAAACAGGGGAGAGAGAGAGAGAGAGAGAGAAGAAAAGTATCACAGACCTCATAGGAATAGGCTTAGGAATTGTACATACCCTGGCAGGAAGAAGAACATGAAGGGGGTAGGGATGCCAGTACACCCGAACGGAATCACTAGTGGCTGCCAGATGATCCCAAAAGAAGGTGGCCATGCGTGACACGATAAGACCATCATAAACATGAAATTGATCAGGACCCATCAGTTTTTCCAACCTGGTGCAAGTTGCCTATTATAATATTATACCATCACAAACAACAAGAGCATATCACAGGAGATACAAGGGTAAATGAGTACAGGGGTTCAGGTGCACAAGGGTTCAGGTGTATCTAGAGATACAAGAGCTCGTGAGCACAGGATCATAGTCACTGTACATATAACAAGAACAAGAGAGAAAGTAGATAACCAGTTGTTGTCTCAACATTAATAAAGTATACGGTACAAGCCACACACAGAATACAATAAAATACGAGGTCACTATATCGAGCGTCAGATGAAAAGAGGAGTATAATAGTATGACAATCACAAGATTATAAAATTAATAAAATGATACAAGAATACAAATAATATCGAGTGTCAGATAATAGCAGATCGAGCAATATGATATAGATAAATGGCCACATCGAATAACATAATATAGAAAAATATATTGTTTAAATATTTGAAACTCTTCACAACCATAATATTAATAATAATATGTTAAGTTATTAGATAGTTATACGAAGCTGAGCAAAGCGGAAGTGTATCTAGGCATAACAATCATAATAATTATTGCACAATTAAGCAAAGCTACGTAAGGCTAGAGCGAAGCTAGCGTACAGCGCTAGACGTCATCACACTCGACGTAGATACCGCTCGCGGCATAGTTAAATGCATACGTTGATGCGAGCGTATGAACCCTATGTTACCACACGTGACGAAATGAGGCACATGGCGTAACTACGCTAAGATGGAGTTAGCGGTAAAGTGCTAAGCGCTAGGCTTACCTATCATGCGGAGCATGTAGAGATCGCGACACTAACGCACCCCTTTCGGGGAAGTGGGTTGTAGCCGAAGGCTGATAAGGCCAGAAAGCCGAGTAGGTACCTGCATAAAATATTAATACCAAACACACGCATATAAACAGATGATAAATAGACTATACGTAAAATGATGGAGCCTAGAGGCTAAATGAGAACAATAGGGTGGTTAAACTCGCCCCTCGCAGCTACCACTAATTCCAGAGAGTGCGATGTGGGCAAACCTATTGGGTATCCTGGGAACTGAGCTGGCCCGAAGGCCAAGTAGGTACCTGAAGAAGTGTTAGTACCAAACACACAAACCAATACAGTTAAAGGAATATAACAAATAATAATGACTAAATATATGAACATGCGAAGCTATGCAGTACTAGGGTAAGGTTAGCAAGCAGCGTTAATTGCTAAAGCGCATGGCAGAGTTATACATGTGTGATGGGAAGAGGTCTAACCACTACATCATCGTACATGGCAAAAACTCTCGCTCGAGCGAATCTAGCGCATAAGCGCTGAATGCTAAGCTCACCGTCCAGACGGAAGCAGATTAAATAAAAACATGAAGCGGTTGAGCCTGGAGGCTAAACGATCACGAAGGGTCAGCCACGCATGCTAATTAAGCAGTAATACAACAATATCGCAGGCAGTGTATATGTACAAGTATTTAGCTACACTAATATAAGTATTCACCATAACGCTACTGCACATACAGTCCCGGGCACACAGCCATATACGGTACATCACCTGATACACCAATACAAGCCCGTACACATGCCAACATACATAACACCATCTACTCCCCACTACAATATAGAACCCAACACATCCCCCATCACACATCCAATACAAATACAACGCCAGCTCAAATGAGTGACAACAACTACCAACAACAAATATCAACAAGCATCCAACAGTAAACAACAAAAAACCAAGAGGGGAGAGTACTCGCCTATCAGGGCCTGGACAAAGCGAACAAGAGCACGAGCAATACACATAACCAGGAGAGATATAGAGAGACTTAAAGTGAAATAGAGAGGAGAGAAAGATAGTGTAGAGAGAGAGGCAGAGAGAGGAGAGAGAGGCAGAGAGAGGAGAGAGAGAAGCTGAAATAGAGAGAAAGAAGAGAGAGAGAACCGAGAGGGGAGAGAGGCAAAGTAGAGCAAGGGGAAGAGGGGAAACCCTAGTGAGAGAAAGAGAAAGATAAAGAGAGAAGAAGAGAGAGTGCAGTAGGGGAAAGGCTCTTCGATCGCGCACTAAGGCGCACGACCACCGATGGTGGGCATGGAGGCAGCACGGCTAAGGGAGAGAAGGAAGAAGGTCAGTGGCGGTGGTAGTGGCAGATCTGGTGGTGATGGTGGAGAGGAGGCTGTCGGGGAGGTGATCGGAGAGGGAAGGAGGTTTTTGAGGTGGTGGAGGCTGGAGGAGGTTGTGAGAGGTGGCACGGGGGTGTTGGGGTGGTCACCGGGGGACGAGGGCCGACTGGATCTGCACAAGGGTGATTGTATCTGGCCGGAGGAGGGATAGCTCACCGGAAACGAGGGGGAGAGAGAGAGGAATAAAGAGTGTCCAAAGGGAGAGAGGGTGAGAATCGGGAGATCAGTGGTTAGAGGGTGTTGCTAGCCAGCCGAGGGGCTCGAGGAAGCGTTGCCGGGGCTGACGGCGTGCTGGGTCACCAAGGAGTCCATCGGAGAAGGGAAGTCGGTGAGGGTGAGGGGAGTGAGGAGAGAGAGTGAGAACATGAGAATGTGAGGGAAAGCTGAGTCCATTGAGATATTTGAGGGAGGGAAGCACGGTTCAGCCTGAGGTGCATGGCACGGGCTCAGCCTAGGGAGAAAGGGAAAAGGGAAAAGTAAGAAAAAAAGAAGGAAAAAGAAAAGGAAAAAAAAAAGAAAAGAGAAAGGAAAAGGAAAAGAAATTGGGGAAAAATAGGAAGAAAATAATAGGAAATTAATAGAGTTGGAAAATTAAGAATAGAAAAGTGAGGAGAGGGAAAAAGTAAGAAAAGAAAGAATATAATAATATTTAATTAGTCAAATTTGACTAATTCAGAAAAATCCCCAAAAAATTTTTAAAATAGAAAATATTATATTGAGAAATAATGCAAAGTCAGATTCAAAAAAAAAATTAATCATGATTTCAAATTAAAAATTTTGGAATCGATCGACAATATTGGTCGACACCGATTTTTTAGAAAATTTGCAAACTAAAACAGAAAAAATCTAAAAAAGTTTAGGAAAATTAAAAATATTGAAAAATAATATTAAAACTAAAACATGCCAAATCCAACTATCAGGTAGATCAATCCAGCAAAATCACTGAATAAAATAGATCAGGTCCCGGGTTCAGACTCAGGCTAGCACTGGGTCCGTAAAATACGGTTCCGATATCAAATAATAATAAAAACAATAATAAATGAAAAATAAATACAGAAAAATAGGAAAAAATACGAGTGAAAAATCAAGAAATGTAACTGGGTTCATATTTCAGGAACGGAGTGTTACAAAAACGGACCCAAAAATAAACTCTTAAAGAATTTATGAAACTCTGATATGCAGCAGGCCTGTCGACAGGTGAAGAGTGTTATCGACAAGTCTATAATTTTTGACTTTCTGTAAAAGCCTGTCAATAGGCAAAGGTGTTGTCGAGAGGATTATAAACTCCTGAGTTTCTGTAAAAATCTATCGACAGTTGAAGAGTGCTGTCGACATGCAACTTATTTAACCGTTCTCATCTTGACCTCCTACATTACCCGCGCCTTTAGTCTCTCTCCTGCCTTAAGTTCTAAAATGAACTGACCTCTCAAATTCCCCTGTGAACTCTTCTTCTTGTATTCTTCTTTTTTTTACTGATTTGATTGATTTGATTTGGGTTTTCTTTGATCATGTTGAAGGGATCGCCAAGATCCAAGAAGCGCTGCAGTTCCAATCTCCCAGAAGCTGGACCTGGTGTCTCCCATGTCACTGCCGAGGGCCACAGACCGGAGAACGGCGTCGAGAAAGGTGGTGAGTTCACATACAAACACAAGCACCAACAACCTACACCATCACCACCACACAAGCACATATTACACACACACCATTACCCCCCCCCCCCCCCCAACAACACACACACACACCGCATACATGTCAAGGTAAAAAATATTTTTTTCCAATAACTTTCAGGGCAAATAGACATCCTCTAGACAATCAAACAACCCCTAGACAGACAAACAACCCCTAGAAAATGAGTTTTTCACCAACTTTCAAGGCAAAAAATGAGAAAGAAGGGAACCTTTGTTTTTAATATTCAAAATGTAACAAATCAAAGAACTGGGGTTAATAATTCATCACCTCAATTATTATTATTATTTTCACTCGAAATAAATGATCGATAGGGGTGAAAGTTAGAAAGAAACAAATAAAGAACTAACCAATAATTTTGTTATTTGTTTAATCAAAGGTTCGTAACTCGAATTTTATTCCGTTCCTTCCATATATAGGCCAGTTTGGACCACAGATTTAATCATAAAAAAATAATAATAAATTGTAAGGTATATAATTTAGAAGGAAAGAGGAAGAAAAGAGCTTACGATGTCATCGAGGTGGAGCAAACGGAGTCAGAGGGGCGACTAAAGCAGACGACAAGAACCTTATCGAGGGTGTCCCTTATTATCGGCTGCGAGGGTTTGAGAAGGGCACGAGAGAGAGAGAAAGAGGGGGGAGAGAGAAGTGTAGATGCGTCAGGGGAGGCGAGAGAGGGGGGAGAGAGAGAGAGAGATTTAGGGTTAGATTGGGATATGATTTTTTAATATCCCTAGATAGAAGGATGGTGAACCGCTTCTTCTTCCGCGAAGATTTAGAGTGACGGGACTTTCAAGTCAGATTTTACGGTGGTTCTTGTAAGAATCGCCGCAAAAAAGCATATTTCACGGCGGCTAATAGTAATAATCACCGTGAAATATTCAAACACAAATTGTGTATTTTTATCAAATTTTAAAATTGTTAACGCCTTTTGAGCTTTTACGGCGGTTCTTCAAAGAACCGACGTGAAAGATCCAAAAACAAAATGTGTATTTTTATCTAATTTTAAAATTGTCACCGCCTTTTGAGCTTTTATGGCAGTTTTGCAAGAACTGCCGTGAAAGATCCAAACAAAATTGTGTATTTTCATCATATTTCAAAATTGCCACCGTTTTTTTAGCTTTTACGGCGGTTCTTAGTATAACCATCATGAAATATCAAAACGCAGAATTTATCAAATTTCAAAACTGTCACCACATTTTGATGCACATCGATTTCGACTCAAAGCGTCGTGAAATGAGTGACGTGGAAGCCCATTTCTATTGTAGGGGATGTGAAACAAACAATCAAAGAGTTTAAGAGCAGTTCTTCAAGGAGTTCAAAATCTCTCCGACACACGAACCCTAAATCTATATGTAAGTATCTGAGACTAAAATTTCACCCTCGGCTTATCCAATACATAGTTAGGATTTTAACTTAAAATCCCAAATTTATATTAATACAGATTATCTATATATTTAATTAAGTTGCAATGTACGGGTGTTTGTGTGAATGAGAGAGCATAGATACTTATCTATGTTTAGGTAGTTATTTATATGTTATAAGTTTAACTACAGATAAGATTAAGGTCCAATAAATCATTATTCAGACCAAAAAATTCTAAAAATTACTAAAATATAAGAAATCCTTGCAAATGCTAGAGAGAGAATTGAGTGATCATATTGAATATGATTACATATAAGGTAAGAAAGGAGTGTAAGATATTTCCTGATTTGATTCATACCCTATTTTCTATCTCATATCATAACACATGTGTAATTTATGTTAGTCAATATATTAGGTGTGTCTAATAGGTGCACTAACTTGTAAAGGTCGGTGGAACCTAATACTACTCTCTAATTAGGGTTAGGGGCGTTATAGAAAGGCCACTAATCAAAGGATTATATATAGTGAGGAAGTCCCTCTCTGCAGCAAGGCATTATTCTCCACCCATAGGAGGTTAGGTTTAGCAGAGAGAAGGCTCTCCATCTAATTCACTACAGCGAAGATCCAGATCCGGGTATAGTTCATCATCCTTCGAAAATGTATGTTATTTAAAGCCCCATCTCAAGATCTATTATAAATGATATTGATATCTATACATAGAGGCAATTGATCCTGTTTTATTCATATTAAAATCTAACAAGTGGTATCAGAGCCTTGCTTTGCTATCTATGTTTTAGGATCTAATCATGTATGATTATTGTTAATTTTGGTTGAGAAGTATAATGTTGTAACTCTGAATCAAAAAGGATAGATTAAAAGAGATAAGGACTGCTGACGGATTAATTTTGAGTACGGTTGCTTTTCTTTTATGCTTTTAAACAATTTATTTTGTTTTCTTTCTTCCTACTTTTTGAAGAGGCTGCTGTTATTGGGAGGATCTAGATTTGTTTATTTTTTAAAATTATTTATTGACCTTTAGACGCGAATTTTGAGGAATTGATTATTTTTTGATTATTGAATTGATTATTTTCAGATCATATCCCCGTATGCTTTGCCCATGACATTTCAAATTTAATCCTTTTAAAGATAAAAATTATCCAAAGAGTCCCTTGTGACAATGGATTTTGTAGATGAACACTAAATATGTTGTTTGGGTTAGGAATGAGATAAGTTCTCTTTCCTATCTTAATTGTCTTTTAGTTTAAAAAAAAAATCTCTTATAATATTATCTCTTATTTTGATAATAAATAACAAAGTTATGGGCTGAGACTGGTAGATTGGATAATTTTATCTGAAAGATATGAATCCCAATGAGTAGTTGATTTGCTTCTGCAAGAGAATATTCTCTCTCAGGTTGGATTTTCTGAATTTATGGAAATTATTCTAGAGTTTCATGTGATGGATATGAAAAGATATCTTGGCAATTTTTAAATTATCTATACACGGGAACTATATTTGAGTTTTAAATATTATATATACATGAGTATTTTTAAATTGCAACAATTTTGTATTTCTTGGAGATTTTCATTTAAAAATTTTTATTAAAAATTTGATCTCTTTGAATCCGAATAAAATTTTTTACCAATGATATTCATCAAATATTTAAGACGCGTCAAGTATTCTCCCATCATCTTTTGTGCATGCAAGTAAGATGAATTTTAAATGTCAATAAAAGAGATAAGTTTCTCTTCTTTTGTTAAGATATTTTCAGAGATACACATACTTCAGTATTCAAATTAAAAAAAAGGCAGTGATATTCTTCAGTGTCCAAAGCATTTGTTTGAACTGGATGCATGTGACAAATTTGAAGATTTTATTTATGTGTTTCAATATTAAATTTGAACCCTATTAGTGTTCTATTATGTGGATTGTCAGTCTACATTGTTTTCTTGAAAAATTGAGGAGATTTTCAAATTATGATTTTGTGAAGATTTTCAAAGTATGATTTTGTGACTAAAACACAAATGGTATTAAATAGCATATTGATTAAATATAAGGTACAACCGCAATGATAATCACGGTGACTAGACATTTCATGTCTTATTTATCCATTTGGTTATGAGTTCTCAGAGGTATGGCTATTTGACTATTTGTTTACTTATAGTTTAAAATTCTTGTATTATGAAATTATTCAAGTTGAGAATCATAGTATTGCAAATCCAATTTATATTATTTGGGGACGTGTAATTGAGATGTTGAATTTCATCTAAGTTCAATTTCTCTTGTCTGATTAGATGTAATTGAAATGTTAATTGTTACTATTTAAAGTCATGTAATGCCACATACTCTGCGAGTGAACTAATTCCAATCTTAATAGCAAATTTTGATCTGCAAATGCAAGTATACTTAAAATTCAGTAGATACAATCATAATTTTCTTTTTAAGTTTATATAAGTTTCCTATTAGTTTCACGTAAGTTCATGAAAGTATTATTATCCTATATAATTGACAACCCCAGTAAAGTTTTTGACAACTTAAGGTAAATGTGATTTTTCTGATCAAATTGTGAATGTAAATATCATTACTTGTGTCCAATTAAAGTTTTTTAGGATTTTCACTAAGGTTTCATTGATGAAAGCAAATATCATCACATTTCATAAAGTACAATATCTCTAATGGGGTTTATGTGAGATAAGATTAACGATAATTTTAGTAAAACCTAATATGACTAGGTAGATCTACCCAAAGGTAGACTATTCAGTAATATATTTTGTTTTACTTTTATTTTGGGACCCTCTAGTTGTGATCCATTAAGATTGACAGTGGTACTAGGTTATTTAAAGTTTTATATATTACCCAAAGGTGATTATAGAATTTTAAGTAACCTAGTAGGGTAAGATAGACTACATGTGTCGGTAAGATTAGAATAACCCTAAGCCCAAAAGATAGAAAGTGTCTGTAATTGAACCGAATGTGGTTAGTCTAGTCTTGAACATGATTCTATCATCAAATGGGTACAATCATAATTAATTATTGCCCAACGGCAAGATTAAATTGTTGATTGTCGGATCCACAGAGTGGAAAGGCATGAACCATGAACACAATGCCACTCTGACTCGACCATCCTAACCCCGGATAGGTTCGTGACAGTAAAGAATTAATGCATATATATTCACATAATTTTATTATGTGTCAGTAAATATTAATCCTGTCAAGAATTTATTTTCGCTGTAGTTATAGATCACACCTTAATTCAGAAGCATTTGACTGGAATAAAGACCTTGACATACTCAAATTATTCATCATGAAAGATGAAACTTCAGATAGTATTGTGTTTATTGACTATAATTTTGTGCTAGCTGAAGACAAGCCCATTATTGAGCGGCTACTGATGCTCAAAAGGCAGCAACTCAGGTGTCCATCAACAAATGGGTTAAAGCCAACAAGATGAGTATTCTCATAATTAAGTCTTCTATAGACCCCATTATAAGTGGTAGAATTCCTGAGAAGGAGAATGCTAAGGATTTGCTTGTGGTCATCAAGCATTAGTCTGAAGAATCTGTCAATGGTAGGCTCTATAATATAGTTCATAAAAACTTTCAAATAAGTTTTAAATTCTTGTCATGTTTTAAATTTGAAAGAAATCTTTTATGTGTCATTTTGAGCATCCTTTGATCTATGTTCCAAAATAATTTCTAATGGATATGATGTCAGTTTAAGAATTCTGGTTGTACTGCTAATTTCAATGAATCTAGTTTTATTATCCATCTCTATGGTGATTCTTTTGATTCTGATTTGTTGGTTAATAATTCATTCAAACTGACATTGGATGCATCATATGAACAAGTTTTATCAGGTGCCAGTCTTTATCATAATATTTTGCCTACTACAAAATGCTCTAGATTTTTCCTGCAGTCCTCTAAGTTATGACATAAACATTATGGGCATATTTGCTCACCCTTCTCGGAGAAGTCGTAGATATTTCATTATATTCATTAATGATTTCTTTCGTTATGCTCACTTCTTTCTCTCCACAAGAAATCAGATTCCTTAAAAATTTTCAAGACTTTTCAATTAGGAGTTGAGCGACAATTGAATCTAAAAGTTGTAAGGTTTGATCGAGGGAGAGAATATTATGACTAGATCGATCATGATGATCAAAACTCTAGGCCTTTCTATAGTTTTCTGATAAGAAATTGTTGCTCAATAACACTGTACCTAAATTTTCATTATCTTATGTTGTAGTATAAAATGATATTGTTATTGAATCTATCATTGTATTTTGATCCGACAAGAGCTCCTTAGTTTAGGAGAGAAAGTACCTTCTACAGTGTTAGATTATGTATTGATTGATTAGGTCACTTTTGACTTATATATTTGATCTAATTATTGATACAATATAGTGATATTTTAGTCTTGTAATCGGATAGCTAAGTGAGATTATGCATTGCTCATTGAATGATTTCATTTCTGCACTCAAACTTTAGATTGGCAGAAGGAGTTTCATTTTGCATTAATTTTTTTGTCAATCTGATGCGCTAATTTTGACATAGTGCATAAGTTCACACTGGAGAATATTACAAACCCACTTACCAAAAGACTCTTAGTGACCACCTTTCAGGGATATTGTGCATGCATGGGGGTACTAGAGTCATCATGATTATTATTTTTCTGAGCGGAAGTATATATGTGATTGTCCTTTTGAGTGGGAGTTTTATGTCAAATTTTCAGTAATGCCATTTGTGTCCTTAGTACATTTTATATTTTAGTTTTATGAGATTTTTCACAGACAGTTATTATGATGGCATGCAATTATATATATTTTTATTTCAACTGATATTATTAGATGCGCATTTGTAATGTTAAAATTAAAGTTGTGCAGTTGCACATGTTACAGTAAAAAGTGCCTTTAGAAAAGACTACTGAGGATTCTCAAGATCGCTTAGACTGGACGTGGGTAGGCTCCACGACCTTAAGCCTTCATCTCAATATGAGCGGTGGTATTCGTATGGCGATCGTCTAAGTATTGAGATGACGTGTCTGGTAAGCACACGTTGCAGGACACTTATGAAAATGTATTATACACACTAAATGTATATTTGTTGTATACGTACAAAATTCCACCAATAAAGTATCTCTCGAAAGCTATTAGGGTAATTAGCCCGAAAGTCCACGATATAAATGAGGCAAAAGTATAAAGCTTGATCGAAATTTGTCTGTGAACCGTGCTAGTCATCCTCTTAGTCGTAGAGTGCCAGTAATTTGAGTGCACCATGACTGACGATAAATTTCACGTGTAGGTTTTTTCAAAAACCAAAGGATGGCCATCCGCTTTTAAAAATAAAATTGTGATATGGGATATAAAAGTTTTCCAAAATAAATATTTTTCAAGGAAAAAAAATTTAGTCGGGTATGTCTCGAGTGGGAGATTGTAAGATATTTCCTGATTCGATTCATACCCTATTTTCTATCCCATATCATAACACACATGCAATTTATATTAGTCAACATATTAGGTGTGTCTGATAGGTGCACTAAGTTGTAAAGGTCAGTGGGACCTAGTATTACTCTCTAATTAGGGTTAGGGACATTATGGGAGGGCCACTAATCAAACGATTATATAAAGAGAGGAAGTCCCTCTCTGCAGTAAGGCATTATTCTCCACCCATAGGAGGTTAGGTTTAGCAGAGAGAAGGCTCTCCATCTCATTCCCCACAGCGAAGATTCAGATCCGCGTATAGTTCATCATCCTTCGAAAAATATGTTATTTAAAGCCCATCTCAAGATCTATTATAAATGATAATGATATCTATGCATAGAGGCAATTGATCCTATTTTATTTATGTTAAAATCTAACAAGGAGGTCCAAAAGAATTTATTAAATTATCCATGTTTTAATTTTTCCCTTTATTTTTAACTGCCAAATAGATGAGATGGAGTTTTTGTGAACTGGTGCTTTTATTAGTAGATGTAGATTGATACTGATATTTGAAATACATCTTTTCAAAAGAGAATAATGTTGAAGTAAATGTAAAATATTGTTGTGTATTGTAGGGTACTTGCATTCTACCTTTGTTAGAGAGGACAATTATCCACACACATCTCCTTAGTTAATTTGCAGACTGGACAACGAAGTGCATGCGAGGTCGAGGATCACAAGTGTTGAGGATGGAAGAGCTGCCCTCGAAGCCGATAAAACTTGCTGAGGCAGATGCTATGAGTGTCTGTTATGTGAGGAGGTGAGTTTGTAATGACAGGGGTCCTTATGTTAGCCCAAAAAAAAACAAAAAACAAAAAACAAAGAGGGTTCCATAAAAATGTGAAATAAATTGTACGTTAGAGGGAACAAATGACATATAAACTGCCATTGCAAGCCAAGAAAGATCAGCACTTATAAGATCCAATTCAAGTGGTAAATAATTCTTTTTAGGTAACAAGACATAATTTAGTGCAAGTAAGATTTGAATGACATACAATATCTTACATATTGAAAGAAAAACTTTATTATTGTGCTACAAATGACCCTTGCAAGTGATAAATAGTTGGATTATATTATCGTATAGGTTTAAAGTCAAGTAATGGATCTCGTTTAAAGGGGAAAAAAAACAACAAGAAAAAGTGAAAGAAAGAATACCCAATTGGAAAGAAATAACCACTCCTGGTTCTTGATTTTGTTCGATCTGTTTTATTGAACAGTAATATTTAGACTAGTGGTCTGCACGGTAAGCTGATATCACAAAAGAAAAACAGTGGGCAGGGTAAATGAGAATTACTTTTGTCTTCTCTCTTTTCATGTCTGGGCATGTTCATTCCTCTCCTTGATGTTTCCAACTCCTCCCTTGTTTCCAGGGTTGTAGGGCCAAGGAATCTCGTACTAGATATATATCTTCTTTATCTTGAAAAATAAGTCAAATAATAATCATGTTATCTATGAGCTGCCACTTAGATTCTTGTCTCCAACATATTAAAAGTATATAAATGATATTCTTTCATAAGACTAGGATTGAGCATCGAACAGTGAGGTATGATTTTTCTCAAAAAAATTAAACCACATTGAACTGAACCAATTTCTTAACCGCACCGAACGGGATCTCACATTCAAATCGAACTCAAACCGTACAGAATTTTATAGTGCGGTTTCGGTCCAGTTTTGTTGTTGGCATGTAACTTTCGAAAGCTTCAACCAGTTTTAAAAGAGCTGAGCAAACTATTTTCGAATGCTTCGTGAAGCTTAAAGGTTCAGCCAGAATTTCAGAGTACTGGGCAAATTATTTTCAAAAGCTTAGTAATACACACTGATATACACATTGAATCATTCGATTTTCGATCGATTCGGTTTACAAAACTATGAAACCGAACTGCATAAACCTTACTCCTCCAAATATTAAACCACAACCGTACTGCTTTATTAAAAAATCGAACCGACCGAACATCTGCGATTCGATCTATTTGAACGGTTCTACCTTTTAAATACTTTTTCCTGCATGAGATAACATTATCAGTTAATCTTTTCTTTCCTTTTCTAAATTAACAATAGTTCTTCAAAAAAAAAAAAAGAAAGAAAGAAAGAAAATAGAAAAGAATAAAGTATATATTGTCACCTTCACTTACACTCGCGGCTATGAATTGACAAGCACTCCATTTTATTTTCTTTACAGAAAATTAATTTCACATTATAGTTTACGGAATGAGAACGTTCTGTCCTTAAACCTGACCGATCACTCTCTGAGAGGTGAAAGACCTAAACTACCCTCTTCAGGATAACAATTTGACCTAAATTTTTACCAATGATATTATGGCCAGATATTGAAAGCATAAATGTTGATTAATAAAAAATTAACTGAACAGGCCATTTTTATCCCAGCTGTTTTCTTGGAGTTTAGTAATACACCAGCAGAAGACATCTTGGCATGTGAATCTATCTACAAATCAATATATGGTTGTTGTTTCTACTTCGAAGTACAAGCAACAAACATCTAAGAGTAGTGATAAGCGGATCAATGATCTGTCGAGATCACTCTCTTATCAAGGGGCTGTTTGTTTTAAGCGAAAGTGGAGAATTGAGAAAACTCATTTTCCAGTTTTAATGTTTGTTTGAAATCAGAAATGGGAAATAGAAAAAATCTCTTTTTTTCCTCTTTTTTACACAACTATTTTCTCACTTTAGGATGCTACAGTTAATTTTGTAATCATATAAATAACATTTGTAAAATGTTGTAACTCAAAATAGTAAATTTTGTGATTATATAAACTCACTTACAGTCTAATTACAGTTTAAAAATGAACTTCATAAATAATATTTATTTTAATATTATTTTGCGATCAACTTTGTATTCAACTTTCCACTCTCACTTTCACATTACTTATCAAACATCAAAAAATACAATATACTTCTCCGCTGACACTTTCACATTAGAATTAAAAACTGGAGAAAGAAAATATACAAATCCCAATTTCATACCTTTTTTTTTTTTTTCCTCACGTTTTTCTCTACCATTTTTCACTTTCACCTTTCTCTTCCATTTTCAACGAATCAAACAAAACCTAATTCATACACACCACATATGCGCACACCAGACAACCGCTGCCGGCTCGTTTTTTTGCATTAAATGCAGCAGAAGTAGAGAATAACTAACCATCTACTTGTGAGTCTTCTTTTTTCACTCTTTAAAGCAAAAAGAAATTAATCTACGACATAAAAAAGAGAAATAAAAATAAAAGAAAAAGGAAAAAAAATGGTGGTGTGGGCCCCCGGCACCAATTCAACGGTCTTACTCTTCTAGCCCCGGGATGTAGGACATTCCTTGCTCGACCGCCGCGACGAGAGGATGGCACTCCCGTAAATTATCCCCAAATTCAGGGGCAACGATGTAGGAGCCAAACTGTGTAATGCCAAGAACGCCGTCATCAAAATTAAGAAAAAGAGAGTGAGTGACCGCCCGTACGATGAAGACACAGCTCCCAGCGTCCTCGAACGGGTGAGACAGCGACAGCTAATTCCCAATCCCCCCTCTCGACCCAAACAGCAATCACGCTTTCCATCCAATCCTGTTTGTTCAAGTAAACCCGACGGTGGATATATTGTCTGCAAACCGGTGTTTGCTGTTCAAAGCGGGACAGCGAGTGGGATACGGTAACGACCCCGGAGCCTGGGCCAATGAGAACTCGACAACGTGAATCCGGAAACCACCCCGGTTTGTGGAAACCGCTCATCCGCCCGCATCGAAACCGCCTTTCTGGGCCTTCTCTCTTATCATTTAAACCATCAGCTGAGCCCCCGCACTCCCTTATCACAAAAACAACCACAAAAAATTATTAAAACAAAAGTGTTTTGTGTTTTTGATTTCTCTCCTCCATTTTGAGTTCACTCGCTCATCTCATTCATCTAGGGTTTGTTGTGATGGGGAGGGGGAGGGTGCAGCTGAAGCGGATCGAGAACAAGATCAATCGCCAGGTCACCTTCTCGAAGAGGCGGTCGGGGTTGCTGAAGAAGGCGCACGAGATCTCCGTGCTCTGCGACGCCGAGGTCGCCGTCATCGTCTTCTCCCCCAAAGGGAAGCTCTATGAGTACTCCACCGACTCAAGGTGCCGTCAATCGATCTCCTCGTTAATCAATTGATTTTGAATGCAGTGGAGTAGGATCAGCTAAAAATGGAAAGTGTTTTTGAATGTTGATGGATGCATGGTAAACCGTTTGTTCTTAGTTTCTAATTATGGGTGTGGTGCGCTGCGGTGTGTTTGAATTTTGTTTTTTTTTGTTTTTGTTTTAAAAAAGTAAATTATTATGTAATACGTGCCCCAAAGGCGCAGCTCGTGCGGTCTAGAACTACTGTTGGTGACAACCTTGTGCTTATTTTCTCTCTTACATCTAATTATTTAAGTTTTTTCTCTCTCTGTCTCTTCTCTCTCTCTTTTCGGAACTAGGGTTTCATTTCATGTCCTTTTTATTCGTACTTTTGATTCTTTAAATCACATGACAGTCGGACTGTGCATAAAATGTTGTCGCAGTTTTTGTTTTCGAGTTTTTTTTTTTTTTCCTTACAAAAGTTTTTAGTTTCTTGATTCTATCCAGTTTTAATTGCTAATAAACCTGTGTTGTTTTTATCACAAGAAGATTAATTATTTTGCTATTTTCCTTCTCTCTTTATTAATTCTCTTGCCTTCCCGCCAAATTAATTTAATTATACGGTATATCTTGTGATAGCTCACATTAGAATTAGCCTGAAAATTAGCTTTAAGGATTTTGAAAACTTTTCTTTTCTTTTTTCTTTTTCTTTTTCTGTTGTCATGACTACATATAGATGTACGTTTTTCTTGGTATCTGTCAGATTTTGAACGGTATGATCCTTGTTTATAGACCCCAGCATATATACACGATAGCCTCGTGATAGCTGAGTTGAGAAAGATGGACGAATTGAGCATGAAATGTCAAAAAATAAAGTGTATAGTTTTATTTGTTGCTACGTATACACACTTAAATTGCTATTTTCTTCTGAAATTAAATATCCTGTTGGATTTGAGTTTCCAGCTATCAGTTGTGTCTCTTTGTTCCTGGATCCAGCTAGCTAGCAAGTACTCTACAGTCCATTTATGTACCTCCAAAAATATCAAAGATTAACCAACCGGAGCTCCTCCCGTGGTCGTTCCGGAGTACAGCGCCTCCGGTAGTCCGACCCTTGCCGGAGATCATCGAGTTTTGCTACCAACCCAAGCTGAAGAAGTTAAAAGAATGGATCCTTCTACTTAATCTAGATCAATTTATCTTACTGCTCACCGTGCGTTGAGGCTTCGAGACTGTTAGCTATATATTGAGCAGGATTTACATTTGATTTATCTCTAGGAAAGAAGTTATCTTTTAATTTTGTTTATAATTTGAGCTTGATTCGCAACCTGAGATTTTTAAGTTCTTGAATTTCCTCTAGAGAGTAATCTGTACTGCAGTTACAGGAAAAGGTTGAAACTTGAATGTATAAAGATTAAGTCTTGGATGCTTACGATTTCTCTAATTGCTGTGCAAATTAAAAGCACTTAAATTTGTTCTTCAATACAGATTTTAGATGTATATATGTAGATATAAGGCTGCAGATTAATTTAACAAACTATTTTCACTGTAACTTTCTTCTACAGCATGGAAACAATTCTTGAGCGATATGAACGTTACTCATATGCAGAAAGAGCACTTACCTTGACTGACCTCGAATCGCAGGTATGAAGGATAGCTAATTCATGAATGTTCTAATTTTATATGAATCTTCATCGCTTGACTGTACCCTAATTGAATTGGTTGCAGTTTTAGTAATGCCACCGTGTGTCACATACTATACCAAGCACATATATAGCTGTTCAAGTATAATCCTGGATATTGGTTATTCGTCATTTGATACACTAACATTAATTCCCGAAGGATATACTCCTCATGCATATTAATGGGGACATCACTAGTTGCTAGTGATTTATTTGTCTTAGTTTATTTTGAGTTAGTTGTTTGTTTTCTTTTATGTGCGTGTTTAATATCACATCGGTTGTTTCCTAGAAAGTACTCTTTTATAAACCCTATATAAAAGCCCTATACTTCTTTATTCAATAGACAATGAACAATTAAAATTTTTCTAGTTAAATTTTTTGAGCCTGCATAAGGGATGTGAAGTCTAATATTTATTTAGTTCTATCTTTAAACTCTAGTTCCTCTTATCATTTTTCTCTTTAAAATCTAATTTTCATTTTTTTAATTCAAAGGTGATTGCGATCCTACCCATTTTACATCAATTTGGTATCAGAACTTCTCCGAAACCCTAAATCTAGATCTCTAGGTCTTCTTCTTCAAAAAAAAAAAAATTTCTTCTTTTCTTCAAACTCTAACTTCTTCCATTTTCAGATCTAGACCCAAACCATAGATCTATTCTAAAAAAAAAAATGTTCACCGAGATTAATATTCACGATTACTGTTCTGTGAACAGTAATCACTGCAGTTACTGTTCTGTGAATAGTAATCACCATGGTTACTGCTCCGTGAACAGTAATCAGCATGGTTACTGTTCCCTCACCAGTAATCACCTGATTAATGTTCATCTCTCCCACTCCCAACCAGTCCGAATTCGTTTCTCGTCTGTTCAGAGTCCGTTTCGAACTCTGTTCGAAGCATTGGGTTCGTGATTAAGCTCCGGAATCATTAAAGAGAATTATAGTACTTGAGCAGTAGATCCGACCTCAACGAGCATGTTTTTAGAGCGGTACTGTCCATGCACAGTAGAAAATCAGCGTTTTCGGCCATATTTTCAACCCAATTTAAGTCCAATTCGAGCAATTGAGTTTATTGGGTAACCTCTAATCTTTATGCACTGAGTTTTATTCATAGGGTTTTACTTTTGTGACAAATACATTTACTGATAGGGATGAGAAAGAGGTTGAGAGGGACATGCATGCAACTCTCGTATTTTCGATGTTTTGATGATCAAGATGGGTATGAAAGTGAAAAAAAATCATCTTGAAGATTTCTTTAGATATTTCTCCTAGACACCTGCACGGAAGTATCACTATACCCAAATGAAGCTGACTGGACAAGCTTATTGGTGGTGCGAAGATAGTCATAGCATCTGTCAAGATTGGTTGGTCTTACAAGAGTTTCTTCGTACTCGGTATGCTCCACATCTTGAAGGATTACAATTTAGCGATCTAATCGATATGGTCACTGAATGCAAGGAGATTCTCGCTGGCATGGTGAAGATGTTAAAACGCAAGGCGGCAGAGGTTGTTGAAGATCCTGAGCCAGAGGGTGATGATAAGCCAGGGTCAGAAGTTATTACTGAGTTGGCACCACTGCAAGAAGAGATTTCCTTCCGATTTATAGAAGTTGAAAAGCTCTCTAATGAGATCGTTATAGATCTTCCACCAGAGCTTACTATGGAGCTAGTACCATCTTTGGCAGATATTAGGTCTCGATTTTTTTAAGATCGCCTGATGTGTACTATCCCTTGCAGATCCTTCTCCAAGAACCAGTTTCACAGAAGATCGGCCACATATGGTGCGACGTGCAGTCAGTTCAATTTTTATCATGGATGATGTGCCTCATTCTGCTATCGGTGCTTTGATCGAGCTGTCATCTTTTATCGATCCGTCACGGAGACTAATTCTACCTCCACCACCTTGGTCTCGATGTGATGAATTAGTGTTGCTGTCACGGACACCACCATGGCCCAATTGAGATGCTTCATATAGGTGTCCTCACTCGACAGGGTGGACTCTCTCTCTCAGCCCGGGGCAAATAATGGGGACATCACCAGTCGCTTGTAATTTATTTGCCTTAGTTTATGTTGAGTCAGTTGTTTGTTTTCTTTTATGTGGGTGTTTAGTACCACATCGGTTGTTTCCTAGAAAGTACTCTTTTGCAAAGCCTATATAAAGGCCCTAAACTTCTTTATTCAGTAAACAATGAATAATTAAAACTTTTTTAGTTAAATTTCTTGAGCCCTTGAGTTCTTGAAATTGTAGTGCGAAGCCCATGGGGTAAAGGGTGTGAAGCCCGCGCAAGAGGTCTGAAGCCCAACATTTATCTGGTTCTATCTCTAAACCCTAGTTCCTCTTCTCACTTTTCTTATTAAACCCTAGTTTCTAATTTTTTTTTAATTTGAAGGTGATTGCGATCCTACAGGTTTTGCATCACATATATAATCACTCTCTACAAATATTTATATATATTTTTTGTTAGTCGCACTACACACACACATATATACATACACACACACACATACATACACACACACACACACACACCCACCACCCAACACACACACATACACACACACACATATACATATACTTATATACATATATATATACACACATATACACACACACACATACATATATACACACACACACACACATATATATACATATACATATATATATACATACACACACACACACACACACACACATACATATATATATACAGATACACACACACACGCACATTATATTCTTGTTTTAGGTTTCTATTATTTATGTGTCAAGTCGCTAAAGTATATTTCCATATTTATTCTGTTATTTGTATTCTCCATTGATATATTTTCTTGCCATTATGCAGTTATTTTATAGAAATTTAGGACTAAAATATTGTCAAATATGCATGTGTGTGCGCGCGAGCGCAAATCTATCAGTATGAAGTACCACAGTGTGAAGTACCGTATAGATGCTTGCATTCTATTTAGTTTTGCTGGATACTTGTTGTTCGAAGGATCTATTTTTACCACACACTAATCCCTTGTATTAGTTGTCTCCACCAACTTCACCTTTCATGCCATTTGCAGTGGGACATACTTTATATCAACTTTCATATGGATCTGTCATTTAATGCTTGTGATATAGTTTTCATTTATCTTGCTTTTAAATCACACTTTGTACCCGAAGTTGAACGGAAAACATAGGTCTGCAGCCCCTCCCACACTTAACTTAAAACTCTAATTAGCTGGACGAAGCAACATGCCATTTGCTCCAGGCACAAATAAACGTGCAAGGTAGAAATGGCAACATTTATCCTAACTGTTTCAAATTGTTCTCCTCTCCATGAAGGCAAAGACAAATATTTTGGATGTAAGGGTTGCATCTCTCACACAGGTACACAGGCACAGATTTTGGTGGGAGAAAAACACCATTTCTCTTGTGTATTTTAGCTTGAAACTTGAAATTGTAGAAGGACCTTCTCTCTTCTCTCAGGAGCACTAGATACAATATGCGCTGCAGAGTCTAGTTTCTATATGGAGAAATATTGTATGCTGTCACTCTTGGTTGTGATGGAAAGACAAGAAAGTCAAACTTTTCATTTAAGGTCCTATTTAGCTATTGAAAAATAAAGAAAGGAAAAGTGCGTGGGGTTCGCATTTAGTTTTCGGCTTTTTCTGAGCTTTTAGCTCGAAATTCTGAAACAACATTGTAGTGCTAAAAAGTTGAGATTTTTCATAAGGTCCACACACTTTTCCTTCTCAGTTTCACAGCAAATAAATAAAGTAGAGGTGAGGAAAAGCTCGTTGGGCTCACATGTCAGAGTAAAACAGATACAATTTTTGTTCACTTTCAAGACAAACAATTAGCCCTTAAAAGATAAATAAAATAGTACAAAGGGAATATATATGCCCCCACAGTAGAGATAGTGAGGACATAATACAAGGTGAAGATGAGAAGAAAGGAAAAGGTTACACTTTAATTAAGAGCATGTTTTGCGGAAACACTAGGAGCATAAGGGTGATGAACACTCCATAGGTAGACAAAATTGAATGCGCTTACAAATTGCATCTAGGGATTGTGGCTTGGAGTCAAAAATATCAAAAAATTTCTTGTGCTGAACCAACCAAATATTTTCCTTGGCGACATTATCTTAGTATTCTCTATAGGCAATGAGTACTCGCTGTTGGCGCTAACTAGATTGAAGAGCGGCGATCATCTAGATTTTGACGCAAAAGAAGCAAAGATGCTGATTAGATCTCGTTCTAACACCAATGAACCCTGAAAAGAACTTTCAGGTAGAAAAAATATGCGCAAAAGAGAACAACTCGAATCCACGGGCAAATTAAGAGAAAAAACTCAATTATATTGATCAAAAATTGATTCTAAAAACAAAGATACTATGGCCTTAAATAAACTTTAGAAGTAGTAGTCTAATATAACCAAGAAACTAAAAATAAAAAAATAAAAATGAAACAATTTGGATCCAATTGAACTCGAAAACGAGATCCTAAACAGAATCTGAAAACAGTTGGTGACAGTATTATTCAACTAGTACTAGAGACTAGTCAACTAATATGAAGTCCAGAAAATTTTCCTACTCTCTGTTGCACAAAACTAGTCGACTACTGAGATTGGTTAGTCAACTAATAAACTCTAGTCAACTGGTAAGTCGACTGCTGAAAGAACCCCATCTCTCTGTTTAAAGACATGGTCGACTAATATTTGAGGCCACTTGACTAATATATATCTATTGTTGTATCTACTACCCCGTTGCCCGATCTCGTACATCAGTCCCTCCTTCAAAAGAACTCGCCCTCGAGTTATATTCCGGGTACAACTACTTAGCTGGGTGGTATGTGAGATCTGCCACATTGAATGTCTTGGACACCATCATATCGTTTGAAAGATCTACGACATAAGCATTATCATTAATTTTCTTCATGATCTAAAACAGCCTACATTTCTTTGGCTTCAACTTGTTATAAGCAACAACATGAATTCTCTTTCTCCGTAAGTACACCATCATCATGTCTCCTTCACAAAAGATTTCTCATGCCTCTTCTTATCAGCTGCCGCCTTATACTTTGCATTGGATTTCTCCAACTTTCAACTTCAATCAAACCTCTTCTTGAACATCTAGGATTTGTTCAGACATGGCGCTAGCTGCACTACTAAACTTCTTCCCAATTTGTAGTTTAGCTAAATCTAAGAGATGATGAGATACCTTTTCTATAGACAATTGCAAACGGTGACATGCTCTTGAATTATAGATCATGCTGTTTTAAGCAAATTCAACTTGAGGTAAAGTTTGATCTCACGCTCTTGATTTGTCTCCACATGTCTCGTAGCAAATTGCCTAAAGTGTAGTTGATAACTTTCGTTTGTCCGTCAGTTTGGGAGTGCGCTGCTCTACTATACTTCAATAATGTATCAAATTTTCTCTATAAAGTAGTCTAAAAATAGCCAAGAACTTTCTATTCCGTTCTGAAACAATGAAACATGGCATACCATGCAATCTCACAACCTCTTGAAAGAACAACTTGGCAACGTGTGGTGCGTCGAAAGTCTTGCAGTAAGGAATAAAGTGAGTCATCTTTGAGAATCTTTCAACCACGACGAAGAGTGATCCACGCCCGTTTGTATTCGAGAAAGTCCTAACACAATCCATGCTTAAAACCTCCTTAATATGTTTAGGAACAGACAAGGGTGTGTACGAACCTGCATTTTGTGCTTGTCCCTTAGAAGCTTGGCAAATCGGACAACTTCTCAATTATAGCCACATTCTTTCTCAATTGAGGCCAATAATCTCTCTCTTCAAGACTAATCATAATCTTGTCGCTTCCAAAGTGTCCTCCAAGCCCGCCTCCATGCAAATCTCAAATGACCTTTTCTATCAAAGAAGTCCTTGGAACACAAAGTCAATTTCTTTTAAAAAGAAAATCCTCCATAATGTGATAGTCTTGTGCGGGTTTCTTCGTCGAACACTTCTCCTAAATCTCCTCAAAGTCTTCATCTTTCTCATATAACTCCTTTAAGAAATCAAAGCCAATGATCTCACTTTGCAAAAAAACTAATAATGAGACTCTCTTAATCAATGCATCGGGAACTTTGTTGTCAACACTAGATTTGTGTCGTATCACAAAGTTTAATTGTTCAAGACAAGATGTCCACCTTGTATGCATCTTGTTGATGTACTTTTGATTTTTGAAATGTTGGAACGATTGATGGTCCGAATAGAGCAAGAAGTCACAAACTATAAGATAGCTCTTTCAAGTCTTCAAAGAATGATACACCTTATACAATTTTTACTTATAAGTCGATCACTTTTGCCTTAATTTATTCAACTTTTCCCTTAGAAAAACAATAGGTCTCTTCTCTTGCGAGAGAACTGCTCCAATGCCAACTCCACAAGTATCACACTCTAGTTCGAACACTTTTTCAAAATCAGAAAAAGCCAATATGAGAGTATTGATAAGCTTATCCTTTGTTTAGTGCAAAAGCTTCATCGGTCGCCTTGGTCCAAAGAAAAGGACCCTTCCTCTTCAAGCAATCAGTGATAGGTGTCATTAAACTACTAAAATTCTGGATGAAACGCCGATAGAAAGTAGCTAAATCATGAAAACTCCTCACCTCCGTAGCACTCTTAGGTATAGGCCACTTCTGTATTGCCTTTACCTTGTCTTAGTCAATATGAATTCCTTGAGAGCTAATTACAAACCCCAAGAATATCAAGTTGCTAGTCATGAAACTGCAGTTGATATAGAATTCATTATCTTGTAGCACTGTCAATTCCTCCCGTAGGTGTTGCATATATTCATCTTCGCTCGAAATGTAGATAAGCATATTGTCAAAATAGACAACCATGAACTTCCCCAAGAATGACTTCAATACTTGGTTCATCAATCTCATGAAAATGCTAGGGGCATTGGATAGTCCAAAAGGCATGATTATCCACTCATATCCTCCGGAGTGATGAACGTCGTCTTCCATTCATCTCCCAACCTAATGAGAATTTGATGGTAGCCACTTCTTAGGTGATTTTCGTAAACATGTATGATCCTCTCACATATATCATCAACGTGAGGTATGGAAAATCGATATCTAATAGCGATCTTGTTGATGACTCAGTTATCCACTCTCATGCGTCAACTTCCATCCTTATTTAGTGTCAAAAGGGCTGACACTGCACATGGATTCATGCTCTCTTCAATGTGTCCTTTGTGTATCAACTCTTCGACCTTCTCTCTTAGAACTTCGCTCTCCTTAGGATTCTTCCGGGAGTGTGGGAGGTTAGGTAGCCTTGCTTCAAGGATAAGATCAATGTGGTGTTGGATATCTCTTATGTGTGGTAGTGCTTTCGGAAGCTCGTCATGAACAACTCTTTTGAACTTTTCCAACAAGAGCTTCATCTTCTCGGGAACTTCAGTGGATGGAGTGACTCTTCTTTGACCACCAAAACAAAACTTTGTTTTATCTCTTTTGATTTCCACCAAGAACTCGCCTCGATTGCATATTGATATGAACTTTAACTTCTCTTCTTTTGCTGGCTTTGGAACAGGTGAAATAGGCTTCATGGCAATCCTTTTGCCCTCCTAAGTGAACATGTAGATGTTCCTCTTGCCTCAAAGGGTAGCATCGACGTCATGATGCCATGATCTCCCCCAAAGTATGTGACATGCATCCATATCGAAAACATCATAAGCAACGAAATCTTGATAAGATTTGCCAATGGAAATAAATACATGACAAAGATCCGTTACCTTGATGGAAGGGCCTTTTTTAATCCACCCAATTGTGTAAGGGTGAGGGTGTGATTCTATCTCTAGTTTCAAGTAGTCCGCCAATGCACTAGAAACGATGTTCTCACAATTTTTGTTATCGATGATGAGGTTGCACGCCTTGTTATTGATCGAACACCTTGAGTAAAAGATTTGATACCGTTGTATAGTGTCAGAAGCCTTTTAGTTGCATGACAACCAATGTACCACTCAGATGGCTAACTCTTCATGCTCTTCGGCAAAGTTGGAGTCTTTCGGCTCAATCTCAATTTTCATTTCGTCTTCATCCTCATAGTCTACCATGTTGACTTCTCTCCTCCTTGGACACTCATTGGACTTGTATTCAGGTTCACCACACTTGTAACACTTGCCAACACCTGGCTTGGCATATGGATTCTCCTTACTCTTTGTAGTGGGGGCTGCCGCCGTCACTAGGTTTGTTGTAGGGCCGCTGGTTGCCTTATGTGCTGGAGGTCGATCGACCGATGTAGAACTCTGCTGCATTTTTATACTGCTGGATGTCTTCTCTGCTACACTCTTGAAAGGTAAAACTCTATTTTGTAACCTCTCAATCTTCAAGGCCTTGTTGTAGGCTTCATCAAGGGAGATGACAGGGTACTTTAAACCGCTGATATACTTTACCGCTTGTTATTCTTCTATCATGGATGTATCACATCATGATGAGAGGCGATAGAACTCCTCTGTGTACGTCACAACCATCCGTGTACCTTATTTACAATGTTCAAATTGATTGTAAAGGATTTATTGATAATTGGGTGAAAGGAATCTACCTTGTAGGAGTTTCTTCATGCGTCTCCTGCCATCGTCGGAATGTTTTTAAATCTTTGATACCACTTGATGTAGACAAAGAAATAAAGATGCTAGTTAGATCTTATTTTAGCACCAACGAACCTTGAAAGAAACCTTTAGGTAGAGAAAGTACTCGAATCCACGAGTAAAAGGGAACAACTCAAATCCATGAGCAAATGAAGAGAAAAAACTCTTCTGTATTAATCAAAAGTTGATTGTAAAAACAAAGATACAATGACTTTAAATAGGCTTTAAAAATAGTAGTCTAATGTAATTAGAAAACTAAAAATAAAAAAAACAAAAATGAAACAATTTGGAATCCAATTGGACCTGAAACTGAAATTTTAAACAGAATATGAAAACAGTCGGTGACAATATAAATCGACTAGTGCTAGAAACTAGTCGACTAATAAAAAGTCTAGAAACTTTTTCTACACTCTGTTGCATAAAACTAATCGACTACTGAGATTAATTAGTTGACTAATAAACTCTAATCGACTGGTAAGCCCACTATTGAAAGAACCCATATCTCTATTCAGAAACCTAGCTGACTAATATTTGAGGCCAGTCGACTAATATATATGTGCTACCATGTTGTCTCCTACATCAATTTTTTACAAATTTGCCTCAGGGATCCTAAATAGCCATGATGATTGGACAATGGAGGAATAAACGTCGAGCAGACGGTTTGAGATCAAACAGAAAACGCAGAATGTTGGAATAGTCTTGCAAAGGGTTAACTAGGAGCCCATGCATCCATCAAAATCTTGTTCATCTCCTTGATCGCGATGACATCTAATACCATATTTGAAAGTAACCATGGAAGGAAGAATGCCTCGTCTATAAATGGAGAGACTTGCAACTGCATGCACAGGGAAGGGAAGAGACAAAGTCCAATACTCGGTTCTGGAAGTAGTGGAGATGATGACTAATGTCATGTTTGGTATATGGAGTTAGGAGTAAAAGTAAGGGGTTGTAGAGGAAAGAGATGGGGAGAGTTAGGGAAGAGGTGGGGTGTAATCCTACACCAATTTTGAATTGATGTTGGAGTTAAGCACTTGCCCCCAAAAGTAGGGGGCACACTGTATAATTTTTTTAAAAATTCTAATTTTGTCCTTCACATGTAATGTAATGATTACTTACTAACTCTTCATTTAAATGAATATTTGGAAGAATTAGCAACAGCCGAGAAGCCTAACTCCTACTAACTCTTGTTGCCAAATAAGACCTAAAATTTCAAAGGGGTTTACATACTCGGGTTAACTGCGACCACATTTGGCAAGTAACGAGATGTTAGAGATGATGGAGGTAAAGAATGTTGAGCACCTTTTTCACAGTGTGAGAGTTAAAGGACCAATTTATCAAGCAGTAGTCTCCATGTAAAACTCGGTGTTGTTGTCAGAGAAAAGCTCCTCAGGCGTTATCAATTCTACTAATGATCCATTTTGGCAAGCAGAGGTAAGACATAATAAAAAAAAAACATGAAAGAGAGAACTAAATTGATCAAGACAAGCCTACTACCATGAGATAACAGTGACCTCGTGAACAAGGTACGCCTCTCAAGTTTGTCAATGAGCTATTGCCACTTCCAACTTTTCTAAACATGAGGGTTTATTGGGAATACTAAGGCAAGAAAAAGAAAGAGAACAACTTGGCAATTGAGCATTTGATGGCATGAGTTGTATTATTGGAGTCCATACGAACAGTATAGATGGATCACACATGGAGAAATTAGTGCAGAGACCAGGAAGAAGCCTGAAGTAATATAAGGGAAGGTTTAGTTAGTGAGTGAGATGTTATCCATCAGGGCAAGGATGATGGTGTCGTTGGCGTACTGGAGACTACTGTCTCGTTCGAGGGGGAGAGTTGAAAAAACTCTTCGAAGAAAACTTCCTAACAAGCCATAGTTGGGGATTTTTGTCAAGAAATTGGCATTGATGATGAAGAGGTGAGGAGGCACTTTAATGGAGCCCTCTCTTACATTTGATATATTCCTGAAGCACCATGAACAAGAATGACTAAATTGTCACCATTTGAAATCCTGACTATCTATCTAGCTCCAAAGCCAGGTGCACGAAGTCTGGAAAGCAGGAATAATCGGTCAATGTAATTAAAGGCTTTCCTGATATCCAGCTTCAAGAAGATTTCTGGTTGATGATGATGGAAACAGGATGCCATAATATATTGAGCTAAAGAAACACAATCAAGTATGTCTCCTTTAAATGAAATCTGATTGTGGGTAGTCAATGAGTATGTCAATTTTTCATTGGAGACGGACTTTGTTGATGATCATGCGGATCCCGTTGATGATTCTCCAAATTTACAACCTCCTCCTATTTTAGGGACAAGTTCTGTAGAAACATCCGTTGTCAAGATCACCAAGAATAGAAGGATTCAAAGACGGGGAAAATCCGCTTAAGCAAGTCTCGGTAGGTTGAATAGAATCTCATGCTGAAGGCACCGGGTACCTAAGCCTTGTCTTTACCGAGAGACAAAATAGCACTTAGCCTCTTCTTCATTGAAGGGGTGTTCAAAGTCTTATGATGTTCAAAATGACACAGTTGGTGGTGATGGTTTTGTAAAAAGTTGGAGAATGCTAAAGAGCGAGGGGAGACGAGACGAACTGAGCACAAGAGTGAATCTAAAGCAAATGCCCGTTTAAGAAGTGAAAGTAAGAAAGAATTGCAACCGAAAATAGAGAATGGAAGGCACAAGCATTAAGCCAAGCTAAGCGGTACAACACAAGTAAAAGGAGTGCGAAGCTTGAGCAAAATTAGCATTCTTCCAAAGACAAGCCCCTACAAGGAGGCATAAGGACAAACCAAACAACATCCAACCCAAGGAGAGCTACGACGAATTGATCACGACAATGAGAAATAAACTTGTTGCAGTATGAAGAAGCAAAGTTTGGAAAGAGTGTAAGCCAAATTAGAGAACTTAAAGTAGAATCGAAAGCCAATCTGAGCAATAAAATATAAAGAAAGTGAACTATGCACTTTGACTAATGAACCGGTGTATTTACCAACGGATCTTCATTCAAGAAGTGACCCACAAATGGACTCATGCATTAACCTTAAAACGTACCAAAAGAGAAACATTACGTTACAAGCAGGGTTAGAGAGACTTGACCAATTGACTGAAGGATTCACCGCATTGACCAACCTTATGGAGAATGAAAAAGTCAGGTGATAAGTCAAAGAAATTATTTGATAAATGGAGAACATGAATTTTATTAAAAGAAATTATTCAATAAATGGAGAACATGGATTTTATTAAATGAACTTCAAAGATCTCTTAGGATGTTATACAACACTTTCCGCTCTGGTTCTCTCTCTCTCAATGCACTTCACTTGAGGCGTAGTTTGGTTGCATGAAAATCAAAGAAAATGGAAAAGTTAGTGGGACTCACAAACAACTATTTCCAAGCTGGAGCTGGGTTAGCTCCTTCGCATGAAGGACCGGAAAACGTGTTTTTTGACAGGGTACATAAAATGCGTTTTTAGTTTTTGTTTATGTTTTAGTGCGCGGGAATGACCATCCGGTCCTTCGCTCCAGCTTCCTTCCAAACTTTAAGTCTTTTCACTGTTTGGTTAGGATTTAAAAAAATAGTGGGGCCCATATCATGCTTCTCACTTAAACGGCCTGCACATCAAACTTCTTTCCAAAACCAACCCTGGCTTTTAGCTGGGAACTGGGCGGAACGAGAAGAAAAAGTGTGGCAGCCAAATTTCCTTTGTTTTGAAAAGAATCATTTCCTTGTTTTTGGAAAGAACCAAACAAAGAGATTGGTCCTTCTTTGTCGAAGGCACTACACCCTCACTTCTCCTTTGTTGCGCGCAGATCAACAATCTCTTAAGGAACCTTTAAACCACAGATGCAATAGAGAAGAACTACTAGTAATATGAATAATAAAATAATGGAAGAAAACCAAATACAAGAATTAACGAGATTCGACAAATTTGCCTACGTCCTCGGGGCAAGGAAGAGAGATTTCTGTATTGATTCGATAATCAATACAATTGCAAGCATTATATATGAAGAGGAATCTTTCCTCTATTTATACTCAAGGAACCCTAGAAGAATCAGATTCCATATTAGACTCGTTTTCAATTCAGAACACTTTCCGAATTCAGTCTATATTCGACTGTCGGTTGACCGGCCGATCGACCGGCCCAAGTCCCGGTCGACCGTGCCGGTCGACCGTGCCCAACCGAGAGTTAGACCATGTCAGTCGGTCGACCGGGCAGTCGATTGTTCTCCTTCTGCGGTTGACCGGGCGGTCGACCGCGATGGCCTGTGCATGTTGGTGCACACCGGTCGACCGCCCGGTCGACCGGTGTCTGCTGCTACTGTTTCTTCTTTACCTTGACTTCCTCGTCGTCAACTTCCTCGACTTCCTCTCTCTTCCTACAATTCTCTACCTCAGTAAAGATTTCTCAAATCTGAGCCGAACTTCAACATAGAATCTGTCGACTCGAAAGTGGATGCACCAGTGTGGTTGTCTACGTACCCTACACAAGGAATCAAGCCATCCGTAATTCATCCAAAGGAGCTTCAACAAGCTTAGTCAACATGAAGGATATGGAGCAATGCTTTACAATGTGTAAACTTTACTCCTGACACCACCTTGGTAAGCATATCGACGGGATTCTCCGTTGTGTGAATCTTCAGTAACTCAATATCACCATCATCTAGAATATCCCGAATAAAGTGGAACCTGACATCGATGTGCTTCGTCCGTGCATGATACACCTGGTTCTTGGCTAAATAAATAGCACTCATACTATCACAATTGATCTTCAGTAGATCCTGATCAATCCCCAAGTCATCAAGCAATTCTTGAAGCCAAATTTCCTTCTTCATAGCCTCCGTCATGGCTATGTACTCGGCCTTTGTAGTAGACAATATAACGGTAGACTGTAGAATAGAGCGTCAACTAACCGGTGCTTGAGATAATGTAAATACATATCCCGTTGTGGACCGGCGTTTGTCGAGGTCACTAGCATAATCAAAATCAACATATTCGATACAGTCCTGCTTCCCTATGGAATCCTTCTCGAATACCAATCCAACATCTATGGTACTTTTAATGTACCGTAGAATCCACTTCACTGCCTCCCAATGACCCTGTCCAGGATCATGCATATACCTACTAACCATGGAGACAGCTTGTGACAAATCTGGTATTGTACAAACCATTGCATACATCAGACTACCAACTGCGCTAGCATATAGGACGCGAGTCATGTACTCACGTTCTTCAACAGTCTTTGGAGACATAGTGGCAGATAACTTGAAATGAGGAGCCAGTGGTGTACTTATAAATTTCGTATCCATGTCGATGTTGAACCTCTGAAGTACCTTTTACAAATACCCCTTCTGTGTCAAGCTCATCTTACCACTCCTTCGGGCTTGTGCGATTTCCATGCCTAGCACCTTCTTTGCTTCACCAAGATCCTTCATCTCAAACTCAGAAGATAAGTCCTTTTTCAGTGTATCAATTGCAGATCTAAACTTTGAAGTAATAAGCATATCATCTACATATAATAGTAAATAGATATACTCTCCTATAGGTAGCTTGTTATAATACATACATGGGTTATAATGGCTACATGTGTACCTCTTTCCTCTGATAAAGCTGTCGAAACGCTTATACCATTGTCTAGGAGACCGTTTTAACCCCTATAGCGATTTCTTCAGCTTGCACACCATGTCTTCTTTTCCTATAGTCTTGAACCCTGTCGGCTGAGACATATAGATCTCTTCATCCAGATAGCCATGGAGAAAGGCGGTCTTTACATCAAGTTGATCAAGATCCAACTCGTACTGTGCGACTAGAGCCAATAAGATGCGAATTGAAGAATGCTTTATAACAGGAGAAAATACATCGTTGTAGTCAATTCCTTCTCTTTGTGCATAGCCTTTTACTACCAATCTGGCCTTGTAGCGTACCATATCTTCTTTAAGAGATCTCTGCTTCTTTGCGTACACCCACTTACAGCTAATTGCTTTCTTTACTTTGGGCAACCTTATGAGTTCCCAAGTGTCATTTTTGTATAGAGACTTTATCTCTTTTTTCATGGCATCTTTTCATATCTTCGACTCTGAACTGATTTTAGCTTCTCTGTAGGTGGACGGGATAGCCTCTTCAACGACCGAAAGAGTATAAGCAACAACCATATCTGTAGTGAGCCAACCTGGTTTACGCGTGTTTCTCCTTGATCTTCTAACTACACTGGAATCAGGAATATCACCCATGATCTGTTCTTGATCCTCTTCATCATCAGCATCTACCTCAGCTACTTGACCATTACCTTGTGTCACCCTAGACATGATCCTCACAGATACTGAACTTTTCCTTGATCTTCTAACTACACTGGAATCAGGAATATCACCCATGATCTGTTCTTGATCCTCTTCATCATTAGCATCTACCTCAGCTACTTGACCATTACCTTGTGTCACCCTAGACATGATCCTCACAGATACTGAACTTTCTAGAGATAGTGGATTAGCATCATGTTCTACCTGCTACGATACTTCTTTGGTCTTTACAATCTCCACCTACTGAGAGATCTTAGGCTTCAACATTGAAGCCTCATCAAATGTGACATCTCTTCTGAAAATAAATTTCATGTTCGTAGGATCCCAGATCTTGAATTCTTTGATTCCCTTCTTGAATCCGACGAACAATCCCTTCTTTGCTCTTGGATCTAACTTATCTTCTTTAACATAATAATAGGCTGGACAACCAAATACCCTTAGCAAATCATAATCAGGAGCAATTTTTTCAGACCAAACCTCTAGAGGAGTTTTCCCTCCAATCACAGACGACTGCAACCTGTTAACAAGATAGCAAGCGTGTGCCAAAGCCTCAGCCCAGAAATTTTTCGATAAACTGGCATTAGATAACATATAACGAACCTTCTCTAGCAAAGTCATGTTCATCCTTTCTGCCACCCCGTTCTGTTGCGGTGTTTCCTTCACTGTGAAGTGCCTTTCTATGCCCTCATCATGACATAACTTAAGGAAAGGATCTGATGTATATTCCTCTCCATTAACTGAACTGAGGACCTTGATTTTTCTTCCCGTACTTCTCTTCAAATTTCTCTTCCACTCCACAAATAATTCTAGGACTTCCCCTTTGTGCTTCATGGTATATATCCAACATAGCCTAGAATAATCATCAATGAAAGTCACAAAGTAGTGGTTACCTCTAATTGATGCAGTCTTGGTAGGTCCCCAAACATCAGTGTGAACATAATTAAGAATCCTCTTGATGCAATGAGTTGCTGTGCCAAATTTCACCTTGGTCTTCTTTCCGATGACGCAATGTTCACAAAATTTCAGCTTGCAGGTTCCGGCATCTTTCAATAATCCTTGTCTTGCAAGAGTTTGTAAAGACTTTTCACCTGTGTGTCCCAGCCTCATATGTCATAGCCTGGTTGAGTTTTCATCTGAATCAGTAGAAGTAGCCACTTGTCCTGTAACAGTACTACCCTTCAAGTAGTAAAGATTATTCTGGCGAACAGGCTTCACTACCACCATCGAGCCTTTGGTCATCTTGAGGACTCCATCCTTTATTGATACCATAAGACCCAATGTCTCCAAAACTCCAACAGAGATAAGATTTCTCTTCAGTTGAGGTATATACCTCACTTCCTTCAATTCTCGTATCATCCCATCAAACATCTTTATCTGGATTGTTCCTACACCTTCCATGGTACATAGATGATCGTCGCCCATAACAACTGAACATCCCTCTAGCTTCTCAAAGCTAGAAAACTAATCCCTATTCGGGCACACATGATATGTAGCATCAGTATCCAATATCCACTCATTATCTCCTGAATAGCCAATGATAGGAGTAGTGACAGAGAACGAGAATATCGATGTGTCTGAGTCTGATCCACCTGCCTGTGAGGTACTGACTTGAGTACTGACCACCTTTGCGAGGTTTGCCTCAGTTTTTGACTCCTTCTTCTTCCCTTTGGCCTTTGGACAGTCAACTTTTCAGTGCCTTAATTCTTTGCAGAAGGCACACTGGTTCTTCTTCAAATCTCTAAAACCTGGTCTAGACTTCGATCTTCCACGATCACCTTTGCCCTTCCTGTATAAACCTCTGCCTCTTATTGCCAATGCCTCTGCTGATGTGCTTGCCTGAGAAGACTGTTTATCTTGCCTCCTCGTCTCATAGTTAACAAAAGCAGCTGACACTTCATGAAAGTTAAGGGATTTTCTACCATTTATCAATGTCAAAGTAAAAGTCTCATAATCCTCCGCAGGAAGAGAGTTCAAGAGAATTACCGCTTTATCTTCTTCATTGACCTCCACATCTACATTAACTAAATCTGTAAGAAGCTTCGTGTAGCAATTCAAGTGTTCATTTATGGAGCATCCTTTCTTCATCTGAAAACCATAAAGCTTGCTCTCCAGCTGCAGTTTGGATTCAATGCTTTTAGTCGGATACTCTCTCTAGAATCTCCCACAACTGCTTCGCAGATGTTTCGTGCAACACATGGTACTTGATATCTTGTGTCAGATAAGACCTGATTAAGCCACCGCTGATCGGTTCATCTTATCCCAATCTTCTTCAGTGGTTGTGTTTCGCTTCTTCTTCAATCGTAGAGTGTCTTCGAGATTTGATGCCGTCAGTGCATCCATCACCTCGGATCTTCACATACCAAAATTGTTCCTTCCATTGAATTTCACCACATCAATCCTCAGCAGATGATGATTCAGGTATTTCTCCATCGATATACCTTCTCCAGCCATCTCCTTGACTAGATCCTCAATGTAATGCGGAAACAAACGGAGTTAGATAAAGCAAAATTGATAAAGATAAAATCTTTATCTCCTCACGAAACCCTAGAAGAGTTTCTGAACAAATCTACTCCCTTGAATTGATTCCTTGAGCACTTCACACGCTGTTTTGAGATCGACACATGATCTCACAAACAGTCCTAACGCTGATCCGAGATCGACACACGATCTCCGCCAACCAGCAACTGATGCCCTTGGAATCACCAGATCTCACGACAAACCTGGGATGCTCTTATACCAATTGTTGCGCGCAGATCAATAATCTCTTGAGGAACTCTTAAGTCCCAGATGCAATAGAGAAGAACTATCAGCAATAAGAACAATAAAACAATGGAAGAAAATCAAATACAAGAATTAACGAGGTTCGGCAAATTTGCCTACGTCCTCGGGGTAAGGAAGAGAGATTTCTTTATTGATTCGATAATCAATACAATTGCAAGCATTACATATGAAGAGGATTATTTCTCTATTTATACTCAAGGAACCCTAGAAGAATTAGATTCCGTATTGGACTCGTTTCCAATTCAGAACACTTTCGAATTCAGTCCAGATCTGACTGTTGGTCGACCGGCCGGTCGACCGACCCAAGTGCCGGTCGACCGTGCCGGTCGACAGTGCCCAACCGAGAGTTAGGTCATATCAGTCGGTCAACCGAGCAGTCGACCGCGATGGCCTGTGCATGTTGGTGCACACCGATCGACCGCCCGGTCAACCAGTGTCTGCTGCTGCTGTTTCTTCTTTTCCTTGGCTTCCTTCTCGTCGACTTCCTCTCTCTTCCTACATCCTTTATGTCCTATTACAACTACCACGTGTCATGTTTCACATTTTTCTTGTCATGTGTTATAAGACCATAGTCTTATGTTTTGCTTGTTAAAGAATTTTCTAGCCGACAGGTTTGACATTATACACATGAATCATAATATTTAGCAATGATCATTGTCTCAAAACAAATTTGTAATTTAAACATGTTTGACTTAAAGAAGGCAAGATTCTAGTGTTCCATGTTTGAGGCACTTGTTTCTGGCTATACAATGCCTTCATCAATTTGACCGTGTGACCGGACATATGACTTGATAACTATTATAATCTTTTTTAAACAAGTTTGTATTTTAATTTGTCTATAGATTGCAAGATTCTAGTGTTTCTTGCTCTGTGCATTCGTTTTTGGCCATATAATGGCTTCTCTAATTTGTAAACTTTTACCTTTTCTACATGCATATAGGTGACTATATTTATACTTTTTTCCAAGTAGTCATGGAAATGCCAGCATCCTGTCTCTGTAGTAAATCTTCCAATGATTTCTTGTTTCCAATATTATATGGTATATGCGCATTGCATATGCACATATCTTAAGCAAAGAACTATATGTTGCTGTTTGATAATTCATTTTGCTTCGAGATATGTCCATATGCAAACCCGAATATCTTTAGGTGGTTGATGCTTGGCTTGTTGAAGGCTCTCCACGTTTCTATCAGTGGTTTGTGCTTGACGCTCTTCATTGGACAACATCACATAGATATGTGGTGCACTCTATATTCTATCTAGAAAGTCTTGGCAGGTACAGATGCTCTTGAGCATTCTGTACCCATGCAAAGAATCTTGCAATTCTTTCAATCCAACAAAAACATTTAGTGTGGAGTGTAGGAAACAATGAGTTGATGGGTTATCTTGTTTATGTTAGTTGTACTCCACCTTGATTAGTTCGAAGAACTTTAATGTGATGACATTGCTTCTCCACCAATTCGACAATTTTTTTGAATTTCTTTCGAGCATCTGATGTCTTGTTCAAGTAAACCCAAGTTTTCCTACTACATCATCAATAAACATTTGGAAATACTTATTTTCTCCAAGCAAAACACTATAAATGATCCCACTACATCAATGAAGCCAGTTACAGACCCTTCGCGAGTCTTCTTGACTTTTCCATTAGAAAGTTTCTCCTGTGTTGCTTACATTCCTTAGAGACCTAAAATAGCTTATCCGAATAAGTGATTTCTCCATTAAGAGAAGATTTAGGTTGCTGAGTGCCAAATGTCTAAATCACAGCTTAGATATTTCATAGAGTTAACAAGAATGGTAAACAGTCTATTCTTACACACATCCACTTTTACAACTCTTTCGTTTTTTTTATTTTAAACAGTGAAAGTAAGATCCGCCAGACATATAAAAGTTAGAACATGGTAGACAATGGAGATGTATTTGTCTCTCCGCCCTTGGTCTAGATCATTATCTTGCATTTTTCTCTAACAAGTCAGCAAATGTACTGCCTTCTATTGCTTATTTAGCTCGATGACGAATTGTTGATCATGCACATGTGGTGGTTGTCTTTTGAATCCATTTTCCTGATTTTTGTTACAATTTTCTATCTATTTTCTTGATTATATTGTTTTTTTACGCTAGCAAAATTTCACGAACTTGAGGCTCTTTTGTATGACTTTAAGAACAATCATAACTAAAGTGCATATTGTTGGATTTATATGGATTATAGTCTAAATTAATGTGGGTGTACACAAGTCTAATTAGATTTATACATTCGTCTCTATAATCCTATATTCTTGGACCCAATAAAGAATTGATCAAGTCTAATGATTTGGTCTAGACACGTTTTGATTACACTTAATCATGAGTATATTTAAATTAAGATGTGGAACTACACGTGTGAAAGTCGTGTTATCAATCAAGGGTCTAAATCTATGATGAGTTGAATTAGAATTCCTTGACACTATATATCATGAGTAGGATTCCCTCTACACCACCAACCATCTACTATGACCTAAGGAGGCCTTTCATCACCTCTAAAAATCAAGAAGAAAATTTAGTGTCTGGAGAAACAAATCTCCACCCTCAACTCTGGTGTCCTCGAGATCGTGCAATCTTTGACATGCCTTTCATGGAATCAGGTATGGCTAAACCCTCCTTCCCTTTGATTTTGATAAAGAGACTTTTTTAGTTTAAGTATCGAATCTTATAAAGAAACAATTATTAAATCCAACAATTGATATCAGAGCCACCTCTTTATCAGATCATCAAGAGCTAAAGAAATTTCGATCTCGATTTATAAATACCATAAATAATTCTTCCCTTGATTCAATAAATATTTGTGTCTCATATATTGAATTAAAAGTTTTAAAAGGGAGGATTTTATGAAATTTTACATGCATATATTTTCTGAGATTTTTAATCTTTGTGTTATTATTTTAGAAATATTTTTTGGAATTTAAAATAAATAATTGCGTTGCTGGATGCATGCATGCGGGCCTGCATGCATGCATGCCTTAAGGTAATATAAAAAAAAGGGATACATGCAACACTGCATGCGCCTGCATGCACATGCCTTGTTTTTTTTTGCATGCATACATGGTGCATGTTCCAAAGCACGCGCAGCCATGACTAAAAAAGTTAATGGTTTGGGTTTCCTAATTCAATAGGATTATGAGATTAATTAGGATTAAAATTTAGATATATGATTTTAATCTAATAAGGAATCTACTCCTAATTAATCTCATATTAAGTTTAAATTTAAATTGTTGAGACTGGTTTGAGATTTAGGATTGAGATAGAATTCTACTTTATGAAGCAGATTTTGTGGTAGAATTCTAATCAAATAAAAAAAAAACTTAATCTCAATTAATCTCACATAAAGCTAATTCGAGTTTTATTCAGTTTATTAAAGCCGATCCATTAAGAAAACTCGTAACTTAATCATTGCGGGTCGGGTTTGATCTACATCTGATAAGCACTGCATACCCGTTTTCTCAATAGAAACTTCAATTAGCTATTGCGGGCTTATTCGACCTCTGTTTTGGACGTGTAAGTAGCCATTTCAAAGCTCTTGATGAACACTACAGTATTACAGGCATTAGACACTAAAAACAGTAGTTAGTTGACATAAAGAAGGCATTAAAGTATTTGTTTATCATGATAATATGTATTCTTACATGCTTCCACTTCATCAATATTTATATTATTACTTATATTATTTTAGCATGATGAATATTAATGTTTACTATAGTAGATAACACACACATAAAGATATATACATGTTCAACTTAAATAATTTATAAAAGAGCTTATTTAAATTGTGTATATAATTCATGCAGACAATAGTCAGCCTAAAGGAAGACTATTGTTTGGCCGAATTATATACGTCGTCGAATGCTTGATGTAAGTAATGCAAGTTGGAGAACCTTGGTGTGTGATAATTAGCCCAAAGGAAGAATGTCACACTATATGCTCATATTACATTACCCTCATGAACTAGTCCGACGGCGAAATAAGAATCCAGATGCATAGATTTGTGTGGCCCATGCGTCTGCCAATCAGCCCAAAAAAAGTTGTCAATATGTCGGGTCATTACATATATTATATGGTCGGTATAGATAACTTAAACTTAACTTTGGGACCAATCCTATAAAGAGACAGTCAGCCCAAAGGAAGGTTGTTCTCTTACATAGGATATAAAGTTTAAGTTATTTATATTGGGCCAGTACAGTATTGGCATAAAGAGACAACTTGTTTTGAAAGTTTGGCCGATAGCTCTATCGGTTAAACTGGTTGTATTTTCTGAAATTCAATTTTTATGGCTATTACGATAAAATTTTGTTAAATGCAATGTTTATGTTAAATTGATGAGAAATTGTACGCTTATATAGTCTAAATTGAATGGGATAAACTTTACAAAATGATAAGATCACGCAAAAGATCGTTCTTGAATTTATGGACTTAGACTATACCTTAAGGACTAATGGACCCCTACTATCACTAATAAAAGTTTAGTTAAAGAAAAGGTCAATAATGATAAATGGGAGAGGTCCAATAGGATGTGTCTACTGGTCATAAAATATTCTATTCTTATAACTATTAGGGGTTCTATGCCTGATAAAGTCAGTGCTAAGAGTTTTTCAACTGAAGTAGCCAACCGGTTAATTAAATCGATAAAGTTGAGACCAACACGTATCTTAATAAGCTGATAAATTAGAACTCTCTAAAGAGATCTAGTGCATTTCATTCTGGTCTCTTTTCTTACACAGTATAATCCTTTTTAAGATTATTTATAATACTCAAAGGGAAAAGTGGAGTCTAATTGAGATCGTCAGTCACTGTCCACAAAGAAGAGAGATTGAACTAAGAAAAGATAGAAAGTGCTCACTTGGTATCCAGGATAATATTCCTAATAAGAAAAGTAAAAGTGAAACTAAAGGGAGGAACAAAAATACCACTACAGTAGCTGATCTTAAGTGGCAAAAGTGCAGGACAAGTAACTTAAGGTCATTGCATGTTTCTTCTGGAAGAAAGTAGGTCACCTCAAGCAGGATTGCATGAAGTATAAAAAATGGCTAATTAAAAAGGGTATATCTTATATTTATATTTATTCTAAAATTAATTTAGCTTTAGTGCCACCCATACATGGTGGATAAATAATTTACATAAGCGATTCAGTGCACAATTTTCAAACCTAAAGGAGGCTCAGCCTAGCTGAGCGATACGTATACATGGGTGATGAAAATAAAGTTGTAGTTGAAATTATTGGAGTTTGTCGTCTTAGATTAGATTCTGTTTTTTTTTGTTTTAGATTTAGATGAGACTTTATATGTACCGTCCTTTTAGGCGGAATCATATTTCTATTTCATTATTAGACAGATCTGATTTTATTGTCACTCTCAGTAATGAAATGCTTAGTCTACTTTTCAAATCTAAAGTTGTTGGTAGTAGAATTCTGATTGATGGCTATATAAGTTAAAACTTCATGCTTCATATCTTGAATCTTTATATGTGAGTAGCCTAGGCACTAAGCAAACATTAATTAAATAAACATTAGGAGATTTGTTGCTAAACGGAGTTCAGGAGTCTTAGATTTGGTGTATACAGACATTTGTGGTTCATTCCCTACAGCTTTCTAGAATAGCCACAGATACTTCATCACTTTTACAGACGATTACTCTCGTTATGTGTACCTATACTTGATTCATGAGAAATCTCAATTACTGGACATGTTTAAAAGCTATAAAGCTGAAGTTGAAAATCAACAGAATAGAGAGATTAAAGCTGTTAGATCTGACTGCAGTGATGAGTATTATGACAGATACGACGGATCAGGTAGATTTCTAGAATTTGTTTTGTCAATTTTCTGCAAGAGTGTGGTATTGTAGTCTATTACATCATGTCAGAGACACCTCATCAAAATGATATTACTGAGAGAAGAAATCACAGACTAAAAGATATGGTTAGGAGTATGATAGCTCATACTATTACCAGAGTCATTATGGAGTGAAACTTTAAAGACGGCTGTATACCTCCTTAATAGAGTACCTAACAAAACAGTAACTAAATGCCTATATGAGTTATGGACTAAGAAATCTCCCAATATTAGGCATCTACATGTTTGGAGTTATCCAGTAGAAGCTCGGTCATATATACCATATGAGATTAAGCTGAACTCAAGAACAGTTAGCTGTTTATTCGTAAGCTATTCTGAGAGATATGAAGGCTTTAGGTTTACTGTCCCTTTACTAAGAATATAAAAATGGATAACGCTAATTTTTTTGAGGATATTCATAATATTGGGAGTCAACTATATAAGGATTTCACATTTCAAGAACATACTTGTAACCCCTGATCCCCGGTGTACGTATCACAGTATCGGTACGCGATACGACGTACAAAAATTGATTTGACCTCCGTGGTAGTCCGATTGAGCTGATTTCAGTTTCAAAAATCATTTTCTAATATTTTAGATTTTTCAGACTTTTTTGAAATTTTTCTGGATTATTTTGAAAAATCTCCGTAGTCGATGTCGACCGATACCGATAATCTACTTTACGATTTTTATTTCACAAACGGGGAGTTACATAGTGGTATCAGAGCCTAGGTTTACACCTGGTGTGGGTAACCACCTGGGTCAATGCTTGAGCGCTTCCCAACAGTACAGTCAGGTTCAGATTAACTGATCTGTATCTGAATTTGGGGATTCCAGCAACGAGTACAAGAATACCATGACCTTGACAATTCATTCCTTGACTCGTTTGTATTACTTCCTTCCTTCCGGTTGTCAACCAAAACATCCGATTTCCTTCTCATTTTCCTTGCATCGTCTTGCTTCCCATCCGTTAGGATTCGTTCACTACCATACTTCTCCATCCCGAGTTCCTATAGATAGCAGAGTGCGCAGCGAAAGTGTCGTGGACCCGTAACATTTAGGCGTTGGGGTTGGCAATATTGTTCTCACACTTGAATGAAAATTGCGAGGACGCAATTTTTTGTAAGGTGGGGAGAAATGTAACCCCCTGATCCCCGGTGTACGTATCACAGTATCGGTACGCGATACGACGTACAAAAATTGATTTGACCTTCGTGGTAGTCCGATTGAGCTGATTTCAGTTTCAAAAATCATTTTCTAATATTTTAGATTTTTAAGACTTTTCTGGAATTTTTCTGGATTATTTTGGAAAATCTCCGTAGTCGGTGTCGACCGATACCGATAATCTACTTTACGATTTTATTTTACAAACGGGGAGTTACAATACTGTTATAACCATGACAACTGTTCTAAATAATATAGTCGTTCCACTTCAGAATGAAAATACAGTTATACACTTACAAGGTACAGATACAGTTCATCCTGAAGTAGATTCTGCTGATGAGGTAGAACCTGAATTCTAAACCACAAGTGCCTAGGAGAACAACTAGGGAGAGATCAGCCATTACAAATGACTATATAGTTTATCTCCAAGAGCATGAGTTTGAATAGGGCAAGAGGGTGACCCCACATCCTTGAATGAGGCCAAACCAGCATTCACTCCATTAAGTGGCAAATGCCATGAAAGATGAGTGAAAATCCATGAAGAACAATGATGTTTGGGATTTAGTAGAGTTTCCTAAAGGAAAGATACCGATTGGTTGTTAATGGGTATTCAAAACTAAACGGGATTTGAAAGGCAATATCGAAAGGTATAAGGCACGTCTTGTCGTAAAGGGATTCACTCGAACAAGAGGGAATTGATTTTAAGGAGACTTTCTTCCCGTTTTCATAAAGGATTCTTTTAGAATTATCATAACACTAGTGACCTACTTTGACCTGGAGTTACACCAAATGGACATTAAAACTGCATTCCTTAAGGTGATATTGAGGAAGAAATTTATATGATGCAACTAGACAATTTTGAAGTCAAAAGTTTGTAATATTTGGTTTGCAAATTAAAGAAATCCATTTATGGTTTAAAACAAGCATTCCGTCAATGGTATTTAAAATTTGATCAAGTAATATTCAATTTTGGTTTTAAAGAGAATGTAGATAATCAATGCATTTACCATAAATTTAAAGAGAGTAGATTTATATTTCATGTGCTATATGTGGATGATATTCTACTAGCAAGTAACGATATGACTCTTTTACTTAAAATTAAAAATTTTTCTCTCAAAGAATTTTGAGATAAAAGATCTTGAAGATGTTTCTTTTGTAATAGACATCCAGATTCAACGTGACAGGACACGTGGAATATTAAGTTTATCACAAAAGACCTATATTGATAAGGTGCTAGATAAATATGGCATGAAGAATTGCTCTGGGAGGATAAGTTGAGTCTACTCCAATGTCTCAAAACGACCTATAGAAAGAGCAAATGAAAGACATTCTATATGCATCGGCGGTTGAAAGTCTGATGTATGCTCAAGTTTGTATCCGTCCAGACATAGCATATATTATTGAGAAACATGGCTAATACTTGATCAATCTTGTAACTGATCACTGGAAGACAACCAAGAAGATAATGCGATATCTACAGAAAACTACATGAAATCTGATCACTTGCAGCTGATCGGATACACAGATTCAGATTATACTAGATCTATCGACAATAGGAAGTCCACTTCACGTTATATTTTCCTGACTACTCAACGACGGTGGATTTAATCAAGAGGTCATAACAGCTACACTGTGAGAATAAGAACTATAGAGCTCTACTGCAATAGTGACAAGAGTTCAGCAAAGTCGAAGTATATCAAAATCAAGTTTCTTTTCATCAATGATAAAGTTCGGAATCACATTGTGTCTGTTGATAGTATTAGTACTATTCTTAACATTACAGATCCATTCATTAAAGAACTTTCACCTAATCTTCTTAGAGCATATTGCCCACATAGGAATGGCTAGTCATGATGATATCCTGATTTAGTGAGAGTGGATAATTTCATGTAACAGACATTATTTCTAAGTGCACTTTATATATATTTATTGATTCTGATAAATAAATTTATAACTATTTTTTTTAAAGTCTATTTTTGCGCATTTGAGCTTGTTGAATTAGCAGTTAGACTCGTTGGAGTCATAAAGTTGGATCGTTAAGTAGAAACCAGTTTGAATTGTACTTTATTTGATCAGAGGACATTTTTATGCCACAGGTCCACATTTGATTTATGTCGTTAAGAGTTCTGAATCTTGTAATGTTGAAGGTCCTATCTTGATTATACAGAGGGTAACGACCGTCATGTTCAGTGGCAGGACACTTAATGAACCATATTGTTTTGAAACGTGATTTATTGACGGTTAAATTTTTGGTACCATAAACTTATGTACAACATCCTTCCAATATGACTTGTTTGGCCCAAGTGGGAGATTCTAAATTAATTTGGGCCTACACAAGTCTAATTGGATTTATACATCCATCTCTATAAGTCTATGTTGTTGGACTCAATAAAGAATTGATCAAGCCTCATTGTTTGGGTCTAAACACGTTTCGATTACACTTAGCCATGAGTGTATTTAAATTAAAGATGTGGGACTCATCTATATGTATAGGACTCGTGTTATCAATCAAGGGTTTAGATCTATGATGAGTTGAATTAGAATTCTTCCTTGATGCTATATTATCATGGGTAGGATTCCCTCTCCACCACCAACCATCTACTATGACCTAATCTCTCTCTTGGAGGCTTCTCATCTCCTCTAAGGATCAAGAAGAGAATTTGGTGGCTGGAGAGAAGAATCTCCTCCCTCAATTCCGGCGCCCTCGAAATCGTACAACCTTTGACATCCCTTTCATAGAATCAGGTATATTTAAACTCGCCTTCTCTTTAATCTTGATAAAGAGACTTTTTTAGTCTTACTATGAGATCTTATCAATGAACAATTATTAGATCCAATACATATTTCTTTTGCAGTTGAAGCATTGTTTCCTTAATATCCTCCTCATCCTCCCATCCAGTCACGGTATGCTGTATGACCTTGTCTTCCGCGGTTTTTTATGCAAGTGTCTACCATGTTCTCTGTACACAATTGTGCCTCTAAGTAGGCTTCTTTTTCCTTGTGCCCGCCTCATTCTCTTTTTTATGTTCTCTAATTGTCATTACTCTTTGGAGTACTTGCTCCAAGTTTTCCCCTTGAATTTTATCCTTTTTCATACTTTTAAATTCATCAATAGGAACTTTGGTGAGATCTTTAGATTCTCGATAACAAGAATTACATAGTCATCTGGGATCAAATGTTTTGTCTCTCCCTCTCTTTTGGGATCTTTAGCTTTGATTCATTTGATTTCTAATTGTTAAACCCTATTGAAGTAATCGTAATTTGTTTCTCCGCCTGCCATTTCTAAAATTTCAAATTCTGTTCAAAAGACTTGAAGGGCCTCTTTGCTCTTTCTTGCTCCTTGGTAAGCCTTGCAGGACCTCCAAGTCTTACTTTGAGGTTCTTTGCATTGGAAATTGTTTTCGAGAGCTAACAACTCTATGCCTTGATATATTAGGATAAAATGTCTTGTATCTTTTCCTGAATTCTTTTTAAAAATCACTCTTTTGAGATCTTTTGTGTTTGGTGACTCTAGTTCTGCATAGCCATTCCAATGACCTCTCGCAAATCTTGATAGCTTAGTGAGACTTTCCTATAAATACTCCACTTCTTCGTAGCTTACAGCCAGTCTTTGTCAAGTTTGGAATTTGCTGTTAGATCATGTTTGCTATGATGTTAATGATATCCTTCGCTTGGGTAGATCAAATTCCATATAGGATAAAGGATTATTCAATAAATGAAGAAGAATCTGGTTTTATTTGATAAAATACAAAGTCCCCTTCCCCAGCAATTATTGTCTTGTATCATGTATGGATAGGTTTAGAGTCCTACACACTGGAGAAGTTAAGGTGACAACATCCTCTGCAAATAGAAGGATATGTAATCCTTGAGTTATATTCATGAAAAAACTTTTATTCATCCTTTAATCAATTTGTATACATAATTCTACATCCACAGTCAAGTAGAGTGAATGGAAAAATCTCTTTCCTTTTAATTTTTTTTCCCCAAGGGCCAAAATTGTCACAAGTTGGATGCGTTCCTATACAACAAGGATGACATATAAGCTTGTAACTCATTTGATTATCACATCCCATATACCATTCAAAATCATATATTCCATAGTATGATAAAATTATAAATTTGCAAATTCTATCTAAAATAAATTATTAATTTGGAAGAATCTAAAAGAAATCTCTTCCTGCTCTGAATCAATTTGGAAGTGCAGCATTAATAATACTCGACTGAATGTTATCTAGGGAAATTGGAGCCATGGATATATCAAGCTGAAGGCTACGGTTGAGAGTTTACAGAAAAGCCAAAGGTACTGTTTTGTGATTTTTGATTCATGGTTCCTTATTTGACTGATCTGCAAATCGTGTATTTGCTACAATAATTTCAGGCATCTCATGGGTGAACAGCTCGACTCCTTGAATGTCAAAGAACTTGGACAACTTGAACAGAAACTTGAAACTTCCTTGAAGAATGTTCGATCTAGAAAGGTATGCTACTATAAATTTTAAAGCTTTTCATGTTTTTTCTGTAAAATGAAATTGAATGCTTATGAATCTTCACATGTAGAGCCAACTCATGCTTGATTCAATCGCAGAGCTTCAGCAAAAGGTAAATTCTTAGCCTTAATTATGACATGTGTCTACATTTGCCTCTTTAGTTGTTTCACTATAACCTGTTGAGCACCTTATGCAAAAAAAATAAATAAATACACTTTTCTACGTTAAAATCCCCATGAGCCAGCAACACAATGTGCAGTATCCTAAACAATTACTGACGCAGGGGAGGCTCACATGGGATTTTACATTCATAATGGTGTGGTTTCTATCTGGAAGGAGCTTAGGAAAGCTCCCAGGATGGCCATTTTGGAGAGTGTATTGGCGCCCAGTGCCAATGGATATATGAATATCATGGCTGCCTTAATTTTTCTTTTGCATATGTCAATTCAAATTAAGTTTCAAACTTTTGGTTAATATTAATCTTTCATCTTGGTTCAACTTTTGAGTGAAAGCATAAAACACCAGTATCAGAATCTTCGGATCGTGCTCCTAAGCATCAAAGGAGAATGACTCGGTTCTTCATTGTGTTGCATGACCAAACTGACTTCTATGGCATTAAGAAATGTCATTGCCGTAGCAAGCATTTGCTTTTGTTGTGGCAGAATGTGGTAGAGATTTTCTGCCGCGTACAATCGGACGGTCGATCCTCACCACAAGCGAGAGAAAAATTGATGTGCATGGAGGCAAATGATACTGGCGTGATCGTTGTAACCACACGATATGCACATGTAGATTTGTCGCAATGACTGTGATAATTGGCGCTTGATTGTTGGGATCGCATGCAGAAAATCTCGCCTCTATCCATAACTACCCAGGTTAGACGGCGCTTCACGTTATGAACGAGGGAGATCGAGATGCGTAATTGAAGGCGAAGATCAGGGATGATTTGTTGTCGTGATGTAACTGAAGGCGAAGATCAGGAATGATTTGCTGTCGTGATGTAACTAAAGGCGGAGATCAGGGATGATTTGTTGCTGAGATTATCTTGTGCGGAGTTGAAGTCTCCGGAAAAGGTGGTACTCCGGGACGCCTAGGAGCGTTGGAACTACCTGAGTGGAAGTGTTCTCGGGCCGAGGAGTAGCTTCTAGAATGGCTTTGAAGTGATAGAGGCTGGTTGCTTGGACACGTACCGTCATCCTGTGTGGGTCAAATTTTGACCGCTAGAGGTGCCTCCCCGCTCTTCTACTTATCGGGGTCTGCAAGAGAGAAGCGGGAGAGCGGAGCTGGCGAAGGATTTTCCGGTACCTTAGGCTTGACTTGATACTTGTGGGCAGGGGAAGATCTAGATCATTAATGTTTATTCTCTGGATTGATGTGGAGACTTCGTTGCTGGCTGGCGGCTGGTGTACCGGTTCATCTAGCTTCTTGAAATTAGTAAATGGCGTCCCTTCAGATTCTTGCATCATGATAACTAAGATTGAGGGGAAGCAACGATTGATATCGTGTCTTTTTGGTTGACCAAAATTTTCGGGATGTGATCCAATTTTTTGAGGATCGAGAATTTGAACTGGAGAAGCTTTGTCTCCTCCTCCTCCATCTATAAATAGGTTGGGTTCTTCCTGTAGAAGTAGCCTCTGCCATCCCTTCTGAAAAATCTGCTTCTAAATTCCTCCTTGGTTATCTAGCTGAGCCGCCATGTATCTTCTTCTGCTCTTCATCAGATGGATAAAAGAAATGTGAAGAGGGTGGTGGTCAAGTTTTCGCTGTTTGGAAGTTTATTCGACGCAAACATCAGTCTTTGTGATGAGCCCATCACAAAGCATTAGTTTTTGTGACAGAGCTTCCGCCACCAGGGGCGATTTGCTTGGTGGTCACTTTGATTGGAGTCGATTGTTTGGTTTTGAGTCGCCCGATTTTACGGGGTGAAGATCATTCTAAAGAATCTGACCCTCCCTCCATATAGGACGTATAAGGAATGAAGAGGTGGAGCACTTCTGTCAGGTGTGCTAGTGAATTACTGATCCTCTTCCTCAGAACACCAAAGCGGTGAAAGAACATTTTCTCCTTCTGGTGTGTTTATCGGAGTCTGTCTGATCATATGTCACTACCACGCTCCTAGAGAGCTTCTTGGGAATCGCTGTGGAGAGCGATGCTGGTCTGACTTCTTTGGAGGTGTGTGAGCTGCTGTCGAGGCATATGGCTGCCTGCTCAAGAGCCATGGTGATGTTGGGGATGAAGATTGCTCTTGAAAGATCTCTGTCGATAAACAATACTTTGTTGTTAGGTCTTCAAATGGTGTCAGGATAGATTCCTGGATCCCTTATATTTTTCTTTTTTTTTAAAGTAAACACAGAGATGTAAAAGATTTCATGTATTCTACTTGTTAGATGTAATGACATAATGAAATGTAATTACATGTAATGGAAATGACGTGGTCATGTTTAGATCTTGCTTGGTTTGTACTGTGGAATGATCATATCCCTTCGGAGGCTTGACTTTCGAATGGCAAGAATGTGATGTATGCATTGCCGTCTCTGAATAGTGTCTCCATCTCTGAGCGTACAAACGTTGATCTCTGAGTGAAGTGAGGGTCTCAGTTGCAGAGAAAGATTGGGTTGTTAGGAATTGGTCTCTGAGTGAAGTGAGAACTTCAGTCATACAGATTGATTGGGCCGCTAGGCGCTGCTCTCCAAATGAAGTGAGGACTTTAGTCGCAGAGGTAGATTGCTTGGCTATCTGCCCAGCTGGGAGGGGGCGAACTGAAGAGAGCTCGAGAGGTTGATGTTCGTGGTATCGTTCTCGAGTGGAAGCTTCCCTCCTCGGAACTCACGAGCATAAGATTTTGAATGAGGGGAGCCCTCAGCTACAGAGCTGGCTAGGCAGTTGCTTAATTGGGAATGAGCCTTCTGGAGGTAGTTGTCCAATTGAGGATGAGTCTTTAGAACCTAGAGATAAGTGTTTGAAGTATGATTCTCGAGTGGAGGCTTTTCTCCTCAGAACACAGACAAACTGGCAGTAGCACAATCGAGGATGAACCTTCTGGATGATAGTTGCCTAATTGGAGATGAGCTAAGGCAGTTACCCAGTTGGAATGAATTTTTCGGACGGTAGTTGCCCACTGGGGATGAGCCGTAAGGGTGGCAGTTGTCTAATTGGGGATGCCTTCTGAAGGGCAGTTGTCCAATCAGGAATGAGCCTGAAAGATTGCCCGGAGGTAGTTGCTTGTGTAATCATTCTCGAGTGTGGGCTTTCCTCTTTAGAACACAGATAGAAGTGTCAGGCTGAAGGGAGCCTTCAGCCATGAAGTTGAGACTGGCAGTGGCTTGATTGGAGATGAGCCAGAGTGATTTTAGAGATGAATGCTTGTGTTGTCATTCTCGAGTGGGGGCTTCCCTCCTCGGAACACAGGCAAAAATCGCCAGGAAGATGCGCTCATGAATTGGCCGCATGTGGGCTAGTGAGTAGACAGACAGATTCAGTGGAGGATGTAGAGAATCGGGAGCTGGATGTTGGAGTTGTTGGATCTCGAGTGGGGGAATCCCTCGGACGTATAACCATGACTCCAGAGAAAGAGCTTGTAGGCTAGCCAAATGGGGGCCGATAAGCAGATTTCATGAATCCTGAGAAGGATGTAAGGAAGCCATTAAGAATTAGAATGTATCTCTTAATTGAAAAATATATAAAAAGAGAATGAGATACATGGAGCTTTTATCCGTTAGAGGAACTTCTCTGCTTTTATTTATCGAGTTGGTGTTAGTCAACCGCTCTGTACTGAGTGAGCATGTGTTATAATCAATTTGGAGATGGGATCTCCAACTGTGTTTCTGTTTCGAAGGAGGCCGGGGCGTGAGAATGTACTTTTGGAGATAGCCATGTTGGAAAAGATCTTCAAGATACTTACGAAGGGATCGACATTGAGAAGTCTGGTGTCCCTTGCTGTCATGGAAGAAGCAATAGTCCTTCGCTCTAGGATGAGATGAGTCGTGTTGCTTTGGTTCTGGATGCTTCACCTAGGATTGACCCTTAATGATTTCGAAGACGTCTTGAATCGGGAGCTTCAGTGAGGTGTGGTTGTCATACACCCGGTAGGTTCGGAGTGGGCTCTGCTGAGGGTGCAGGGATGATCACTTCTTGAAAACGCTCCGCCTGCGATCCTCATTGTCAACGGAGAGGTCTCCGTGCAGTGGTTTCGGTTTTTCTCCGTCGTCACCGCGGTTGAAAGATGGGTTGGCAGAGCTTTTCATTACTTCCTCCAACTGGTTGTATGATTGGGCTTGGTACAAGATCTCGCTCCAATGGGTGACATTGTATTTCATTAGATGCTTGTACAGTGGGTGGGTGACCCGTAACCCGCTGATGAGTCAAGAGCGGATGTGTTTTTACTAAAGTTGTGTACCTTAACTGGATGATTCTAAAAGTACCCAATGTACGCCTTGAGACTGTCGGAGGGCCTCATCCTGACGGAAAGGAGGTGATGATTGTTATTCTTGAACTCCTGGCGAGAGGAGCATTGAGCGATGAACAACTTGATGAGATCTCCGAAGCTATGGATTAAGCGTGGCAGGAGAAAATATAACCATCATAGGCTATCCCCTTCAAGCTAGAGGGAAAGATCCGGTACAAAATGGAGTCACTGTTGGCATGAATCACCATCTTGTCCTTATACTAGTGGAGATGTTGGACCAGGTCACTCTAACAGGAGTAGCAATCAAAGGTCAGAATCGTGAACTTAATTTATGTTCCAATATGCCCTCGGAGAAGGGGGTTAGATGCATCAGCGTTGATGGTTCTGAGTCTATCGTGATGCAGCATTATTGCTTCTTCGACTCACTTATGTATAAGCTTGTCGAGATCTTGGACGGGGATGAATTTCTCGATCTTCCTCCGAGAATGATCGTGTTGATCGTTTGAGTGGGGATGAGGTGAACTCGACCCGTCATCGGATCGTTCCGATGGAGTGGAGGAGACTGCTCTGCGATGCCTCCGGCTTTGAAAGTGTTCGTCGCTTGTAACCTCTGTTATAATGGGCCTCTCTGGTGATGGAGGAGGCTCTAGGGTGTTCTGGATAGTCGTGATCTGGGCGAAGAGTTAGTCGTTTAGACGCTCCATCTCCTCCCATTCATGGGCTGCGTTTTCTCGATCGTCGATTGCTCGCACTCACAGTCGAACAAAGTTTGCTGCTTTGCTATTTCCTCCATGCCAGCGAACATTTGGATGAGTTAGGTTTCGTACGTATGACGGGTTAATGTCTCCGGCTGCCCCCTGTGAAGGTGCGAAGATAGTCTCTTTCATGATGGGGCTGAGATTAAGGTCGCTCGAGGAAACAATTCCCCGACAAGGACAATAAATTTGCCCTTGGATATGGTCCCATCGCCGATAGTCGTCTGCTTCTTCGCAGCCATGGCTCGTTGGAGAGGCTTTTTGAGGATAGGTTTTGAAGGAAGAAACCTGAGTATTGGGCTCAGATCTCAGTGAAAGCACCAGTTTGCAGTTGAGATTTTTCGCTGTGAACGATCGGACAGTCAATCCTCACCACAAGCGAGAGAAAAATTGAGTGGGGGCTATGAGTGCGAGAGAAAATAATTTACAAAAAAGAGACAGAATTTTTCACGAGAAAATCCAAATCGGGAGAAAACTACGAGAAGAAGAATCCACTATAATTTATAGTTTCAAGAATTACAGGGATAGAACGCCAAAGTCCCAATGTTGGGCTTTTCTGAAATCAGAAAAAGATCCCCATGTTGGAGGAGAAGGTCCATTTATACTTAATTTGATTTGTGTGCATGAGGGCGGATGTTATAAGCGTGATCCTCATAACAACACGATCTATACGTATAGATTTGTTGCAACGACCGTAGTAATTGACGCTTGATTGTTGGGATTGCATGCATAAAATCTCGCCCAGGCTGGAGGGCGCTTCACGTTATGAACGTGGAGGGAGATTAGGCTGCGTAACTGAAGGCGGAGATCAAGAATGATTGGTTGTCATGGTGTAACTGAAGGCGGAGATCAGAAATGATCTATTACCGAGGTCATGTTGTACAGAGCTAAAGTCTCCGAAAAGGGGCGGACTCCGGGACGGCTGAGAGCGTCGAAACTACCTAGGTGAAAGTGTCATCGGGACGAGGAACGGTTTTTGGAATGGCTCTAGAGTGATGGAGATTTTTGGTTGCATGGACACATGTCGTCATCCTATGTGAGTCAGATTTTGACTACTACACAGAACTAAAAGCCCCTTTTGCATCTTTCTTTTTTGCTTATTTCTCTATTTCGTATGTTCATTTTTTTCTCTTTTACTTTTTCCTTTCTGATGCCTTTAAAATGGTAACCTCATTGATTGCTTAGGGGAAATTCTTTTAGCTACCCTATTGTAGAAATGGTAGCATCACAAGAGATGGGTCGTGTTGTTTTGGCTCTGGATGCTTCACCTAGGATTGTCCCTTAATGATTTCGAAGACGTCTTGGATCAGGAGCTTCAATGAGGTAAGGTTGTCATCCACCCGGTAGGTTCGGAGTGGGCTCTGCTGAGGGTGCAGGGATGATCACTTCTTGAAAACGCCCCGCCCACGATCCTCATTGTTGACCGAGAGGTCTCCGTGCAGTGGTTTCGATTTTTCTCCGTCGTCACCGCAGTTGAAAGATGGGTTGGCGGAGCTTTTCATCACTTCCTCCAACTGGTTGTATGATTGTGCTCGGTGCAAGATCTCGCTCCAATGGGTTTCATTGTATTTCATCAGATGCTTTTACAGTGGGTGGGTGACCCGTAACCTGCTGATGAATCGAGAGTGGATGTGTTTTCATTACATTTGTGTACCTTGACTGGCTAATTCTAAAAGTACCCAATGTACGCCTTGAGGCTGTCGGAGAGCCTCATCCTGACGGAGAGGAGGTGATGATTGTTATTCTTGAACTCCTAGCGGGAGGAACATTGAGCGAGGAACAACTTGATAAGATCTCCGAAACTGTTGATTAAGCGTGGCAGAAGAGAATAGAACCATCATAGGCTATCCCCTTCAAGCTGGCAGGGGAAGATCTAGTACAAAATGGAGTCACTTTTGACATGAATCGCTATCTTATCCTGATACTAGCGGAGATATTGGATCGCGTCACTCTGACAGGAGTAGCAATCAAAGGTCAGAATCATGAACTTCTTGGAAAATTTATGTTCCAATATGCCCTCGGAGAAGGGGGAGTTGGATATATCAGCGGTGATGGCTCTGAGTCTGTCGTGATGCAGCATTCTTGCTTCTTCGACTCGCTTATGTATAAGCTTGTCGAGATCTTGGACGGAGATGAATTTCTTAATCTTCCTCCGAGAATGATCATGCTGATCCTTTGAGTGGGGAAGAGGTGAACTCGACTCGTCATCGGATCGTTCCGATGGAGTGGAGGAGGCTGCTCTGCGATGCCTCCGGCTTTGAAAGTGTTCGTCGCTTGTAGCCTCTGTTATAATGGGCCTCTCTGGCGATGGAGGAGGCTCTTGGATGTTCTGAAGAGTCGTGATCTGAGCGAAGAGTTACTCGTTTAGGCGCTTCATCTCCCATTTATGGGCCGCGTTTTCGTCGATTGCTCGCGCTCACGGTCGAACAAAGTTTACTGCTTTGCCATTTCCTCCATCATGCTAGCGAACATTTGAATGAGTTAGGCTTCGTACGTATGACGGGTTAATATCTCCGGCTGCCCCCTGTGAAGGTGCGAAGATAGTCTCTTTCATGATGGGGCTGAGATTGAGGTCGCTCGGGGAAACGATTCCCCCAGCAGGGGCAATAAATTTGCCCTTGGATGTGGTCCCATCGCCGATGGTCGGCTGCTTCTTCGTGGCCATGGCTCGTTGGAAAGGCTTTTTGAGGATAGGTTTGAAGGGAAGAAACCTGAGTATTGGGCTCAGATCTCAATGAAAGCACCAGTTTGTGGTGAAGATTTTTCGCCGTGAACGATCGGACAGACGATCCTCACCACAAGCGAGAGAAAATTAAGTGGGGGTTAGAGTGCGAAAGAAAATAATTTACAACACAAAAGAGACAGAATTTTTCACGAGAAAACCCAAATCGGGAGAAAACTACGAGGAGGAGAAGAATCCACTTTAATTTGTAGTTACAAGAATTATAAGGATAGAACGCCAAAGTAATAATGCTGGGCTTTTCTGAAATCAGAAAAAGATCCCCCTCATTGGAGGGGAATGTCCATTTATACTTGATTTGATTTGTGTGCATGAGGGCGGATGTTATGAGCGTGATCCTCGTAACAGCACGATCTGTACGTGTAGATTTGTTGTAACGACCATAATAATTGACGCTTGATTGTTGGGATTGCATGCATAAAATCTCGCCCAGGCTAGAGGGCGCTTCACGTTATAAACGTGGAGGAAAATTAGGCTGCGTAACTGAAGGTGAAAATCAGTAATGATTTGTTGTCGTGGTGTAATTGAAGGCGGAGATCAGGAATGATCTGTTACCGAGGTCATGTTGTGCAGAGCTAAAGTCTCTGAAAAGGGGCGGACTCCGGGACGACTGAGAACGTCGAAACTACCTGGGTGAAAGTGTCATCGGGACGAGGAACAGTTTCTGGAATGGCTCCAGAGTGATGGAGATTTTTGGTTGCTTTGACACATGTCGTCATCCTATGTGAGTCAGATTTTCACCACTACACAGAACTAAAAGGCCCCTATTGCACCTTTCTTTTTTGCATATTTCTCTATTTCATATGTTCATTTTTTTCTCTTTTACTTTTTCCTTTCTTATGCCTTTAAAATGGTAACTCATTGATTGCTTAGGAGAAATTCTTTTAGCTACCCTGTTGTAGAAATGGTAGCATCACAAGAGTTTGTGAGGGTTATCTTTGCAACGCAGGAAATGATGTTGGCTCTGTTAATTTGCTCCATAGATTACCATTTAGGAAACCAAAAGAGGGGAATGAAAAGGAAAATGGAAAAGGAGTGTGACTTCAAAACGTGAAGAATGATTGGAACCAAAGTATCCAACAGCAAGATGATTAAATTGCATCGATTAAGACCTAAATAAAACACAAGTTCTTCTGAAGAAATGTCCTAAAAGATTTTCTGTTACATTAAGCCTCTTTTATAACTTCCAAAAATCCTACTCCTACTTACAAAAGAAGAAAAAAAATTTCTGAAAACTAAACAGCATACTTTCTAAATTTGCAAAACTAAACCAAAATTTACGGATTGCCTCCTACAGGATTTACCACGTGAATCTTCAAATCTTTGTAACTTTCACGTAGGAGCTCTGTTTTCTTATTTTATTTTTGGCAATTTAGGATGTGTTGGAATTCTCCCTTTGTGCTCTACATGATGGAGCTGAGAAATTTACGTTTCAAGTATATTATAGTGCTTAGGTTTGGTAATCCATCCTACAGTCATACTCCCTTGCTAAAATGAAAGAACTCAGTCAATTTTGAGTAGACCAAAACAAAGATGCAAATGCCAAATCGTGAAATTCTTGATGTCGTTAACATGAAGAATACAGCATGGTATCTTCGAGTGAAAATGCCTCAATATTAGATCAATCTTGATGTAAAATTCCTTAGTTACATCAACTCTACCTCCCTGCAAAGTTATATGTCATTGTTTGAAAGATTCGGGAAGAATCATAAGTTTCAAGAGTCAACTTAAGTCGAGAGATAATATTTGGTGATAGCAATGTTGATGAAGTTATTGAAAACAAAATCAAGCGCTGAATTTAGTGATATAGCAATTGATTTACGAGGTGTAGAGATCTCAATCAAGAGTTGTGCAACCTCTTTGTACATCAAAGATAATAAATTTTTTGCATTGTGATCTAAATATGTGATTATTCAATGACACCATTATTTTTGTAACCACAATCATTTTCCCCATATGCGCATATTCATGCTCTTCTTTATCATCATGAACATCCTGAATAGACAAAACTTAAAATTCTTGATCTGGACATCTTGAGTGGACAAAACGTAAAATTCTTGATCTGGATTTGGTATTCTCAAATCAAAATCGCTGTTGTTATTATTGCTTTCAAAGATTTGATCTCAGGAAGTTTGTTGAGTATGCTGAAAATAACATTGGTTTTGAAGTTTCTTTCATTGCTAACATTGCTTGCATTATGGGATCAAAGAACTCCATTACTCCTTTGGTGCTATGGAAGTTTTTGTAATTATGAAATTGTGCTTTAATAAGGTAAGATTAGGGCATATCAAGGCTCTAATTCCAAGTGATGTTGATGGAAGTGAAAAGAACGGTTGGAGCTAAAGATCCATCCAACCGTAGGACGACCAGAATCCACTGACTAAGAGCTTGAATCCACAAAGAAGAAAATAGATATATTTCTGAAGAGATATTGTTGAGGAAAAGTCTAGTTACATTAAGCTCCTATCATAGCCTTCAAAAATCCTAATCCTACTTTGGTAGAAGAAATCATTAGTTGGAAACTCAAAGTCCTAAATAAAAATAACACGAACAAAAAACAGGAAACTCGCTGCATAATTCTGAAATTTGTGGAACTAACCCAAAACTTATGGATCATCCCTGCAGCATTTACAGAAATTCCCCTTAATTTTTAAAGCTTTGTAACTTTTAGCGTACAAGCTTTGTTTTTTGCGACCGAAGATGCATTAGAATCCCCTTTTCGTGCTCTACATTTTGGAATTGAAAATTTTGATGGTTCATGTTATTGGAGTAGACATATTGTATTTTGTTATTATTTTATTTATATAATAAGACCGATTGTATCAAACTAGGTCAAGCCGTCTATTTCCTAACTCTGACATGGTATAAAAGAAATATCATCTTCCTCTCCTCTCTACAGTAGTACCCTTTTATACTACTCATTCTAACATCTGCATGTCTATTATTATGTTCAAATTTGGTAACATTTCCCACATCACAGAGAGTACATAAAGTTTATGCAAAATGCAAATATGAAAATATTTGTAAACTCGTCAAAGAAACATTAAAGATTTGAAGCATATGGAAATATTCAAGGACGAGAGAAAGAAACTTGAAGGATTTTGAAAAAGAACTAATATGAAATTCTAAGAAAGATAATATGGGTTATGAAATGAATCTCATCCTCAGATATAGCGGAAAGTGACATGTAGTGGCGAAGGCCCATAAATTTTGGTGAATTTTTTACTAAAATGAGCTTGAACCAAATTATGGTCTAAATGAGAAAATTTTATTGGATAATTTGGTCTAAATGAGAAAATTTTATTGGAGTCCTGGGTTATCTAAATGGGTTTATTCATCTACATTATGTGTGACTAATTATTTTTATTTGTGGGAGAAGCTGAAAATAAGATTTTCAAACCCATTGGGAAAACAGAAGAGGAGCAGAGCAGTCGACCATCCGGTAGACAGCATGTGCACGCAGATGCATAGTTGAAAAGAAGGAAGCAGCGGTCGACCGCCCATATATTGAAAAAAAAAAATGAGTTTGCAGTCAATCATCCACCCGGTCAACCGACCCGAGAAGACTGTACAGGCGCACATGACAAAATTGGGTTTAGCAGTTGACCGCTACATAAAGCCAGTTGATCGCATGTCAGGTTCTGGCTATTTTGAGTTGGTTTCAGGTTTCTATTTTTGAATCAGATTTTAATCTGAATTGGATTTCTTTCTATTGGTTGTTCCTCTAGCTATATAAAGAGGGGTTATTGTCCGCATTAATTGTAACATTTAAGAGGTGAATTATTTTGAGAGTTATAGGATTAGTTTGTTTGAGAGAACTCTACAGTGAATTGCGTAGATTCTCAATTTGGATATTTGGATCAATTTATAACTATTATAACTTAATTGTTTGAATAAGAATTTTCTCCCTTCTGCCCCCAGAATATAGGCAAGTTGTCGAACCTTTTTAAATCGTTTGTTCCTCGCTTTTTCATTGATTATTTGATTCGTGACATATTGGTTTGTGATTGACTCGGTGTTTGGAGCATTAACCTTATTGATGGTGTGTCGCCGATTGATGTAATTCCTCCGGAGGGTGCAACAAGTGGTATTAGAGCTTTTCAGGTTCGGCGTGAAATCGTGTGTCGATTCCAAGAGCATTGTAGTCTATTCGGCGGAGATCGTGTCTCGATCTCAAAGCTACGTTGGGACTGTTCAGTGGAGATCATGTGTTAATCTCATTACAGCATTTTGGATTGCTCGTGGGATCAGATCTGGTGAAGTATGTCGCTTTGGAAACTCTTCTATGATTTCACTTTGAGGTAAAGGTTTTATCTTTATCTAGTATGAATCTATTTTCATTTGATTTTTCACATCGCGTTTGTCGTCTTTTTGGAGGAAATATGACAGATTAATCAGTCCAAGGTAAAAATTAATGTCGTAAAGTTTGACGGCACGAACAATTTTGAGATGTGGAGTTATGAGGTGATAGATGCACTGACAATATCAGACCTCAAAGACGCTCTATGTTTGAAAGAAAGCCGGAGGAGACTTCTGAAAGAATTGGGACAAGATGAATTGGATGGCATGTGGCGTCATTACGTCTCCTTGAAAGAAATTATCCTACGAAAAGTATCGAGACTCAATTGCATCTGAGGCTTTACCGATTCTAGTTGAAAAAATGACTCTCCATTAATGATCACATGAATAACTACACAAAGTTTCATGCAGATCTAGTTAATGTGGATATAGCGATCAAAGAAGAGGATAATGTGTTGATTTTTTTGAATTATCTTCCTGATGAAGAGTATGAGACTTTATCGTAACCTTTATCAGTGGTAAACAATCACTTAGTTATAATGGCGTGTCGACTGCTCTTGTGAATCATGAAGTGAGGAGGGAGGATAACCATTCTTCTTTCAATAGCATAACAGCAGAGGTGATAACTACAAGAGGGATAGTTCCAATCATCAGAAGGACAAGAGAAATTTTGAGAAGTCCAAAACTGATGGTTATGAAGATTTGAAGAAGAATCAATGTGCTTTCTGCAAAGAAAGACACTGAAAAATTGATTGTCTAAAGCTCAAGCCGAAAAATGAGTCTAAATTAGAGGCCAACATCGCACAGACGCATAATGGTAATGATTCTAACTCATCCCGTTATTTACTTTTTATCACCCCTATTGATTGTTATTCAAAAGAATCTGAGTGAATTTTAGATACAGGTGCTACCTATCACGTTTGTCCCAAATGATAGCGGTTTGCTAGTTTTGAAAAACTAGATGGAAGTTTGGTTTCATTCGATAATGGATACACATGCTATATTGAAGAGACCATTGGAAAAACAACATTTTGGAGAAGAAGCTGAAAATAGGGTTTTCAAATCTATTGGAAAAATAGCAGAGGAGCAGAGTGGTCAACTGTTCGGTCGATCATATATGCCGCAGATGCACAGTTAAAAGGAGAAAGCAGTGGTCGACCATCTAGAGGTTGAAAAACAGAGTTTGCAGCCGACCCAAGAAGACTGCACAAGCAGCACATGATGGAATTGAGTTAGTGACCGACCGCCCGGTCGACCGCTACATAAAGCTGGTCGACTGCTCGGTCGACCGCGCGTCGGGTTTTGGCTATTCTGAGTAGGTTTCTGGTTTTCATTTTTGGATTTGAATTTCAATCCGAATTGAGTTTTCTTCTATTAGTTGTTCCTCTGGCTATATAAAGAAGGATATTGTCCCCATTAATTGTAACTTTTAAGAGGTGAATTGTTTTGAGAGTTCTAATGTTAGTTTGTTTAAGAGAATTCTATAGCGAATTGCGTAGATTCTCAATTAGATCTTCAGATCAATTTGTAACCCTTGTAACTCTCTTATTTGAATAAGAATTTTCTCCCTTCTGCTTCGAGGACGTAGGCAAGTTGTCAAACCTCATTAAGTTGTTTGTTCTTTGCTTTCTCTTTGATTATTTGATTCGTGCTATATTGATTTGTGATTGACTCGGGTTTGAAGCACTGACCTTGTTGATTGGTATGTCACTGATTGGTGCAATTCCTCTGGAGGACGCAACATTACTTGTCTTTGACTTATATTGTCATTTTCTTAACATAAGTGCTTAAGCCCAATTCAATGTGTAGCTACAATATCTAAAAGATATTAAGGGAATGCATATATGTGCATGAAATATCTACAAGGAAATATTTTGTGCTACCTCTGCGAGAACTCAAACTGATATTGTACTAGCATGATGAGATGTAATGTTGAGCACACTCTTTAAATCAATTAAGCACTCTGAATAATATATATAACAACAATACTTATTCCTATCTAAAGAACTTGGTGTTGGAAATAATTCAACATATGTGAGCTCACATATGTGAATTCAATGTGTATGGATATCATAAAGTATAGTCCAAATTAATTGTGATCTAATAAAGTTAATAATTGGACAAATAGGTAATAAATTGTCATGAATTTAATGTGTAGAGATAATTATACAATTTCTAATTTGATGAAGGGCCAAATTAAAAAAATAACCGATAGAATCAGTTATTATTTAAGGGATCATGGTCTCCAAAAGAACATATGTTCTTCTTCTTCTCTTTCAGATCACTTCAAGCATAAAGAAAACCCTAGAGGAATACAAATCTTTTGTAAGGCCTTCTTCATTCTAATAATTTAAGGAATTCAATCATGGATCAAGGTACACTTTCGCTCTTATTATTTTATTTTCTCATATCTTTATATCTTCATGGAGACTAGATCTATCTTTTAGGTTTTAGTCTATGTTAAAGATAAAGTTATAATTTTGATCTTATTTATTCTAAGGATTATTATTGTAAATCGAATCTTTTTGTTTAATTCAAGTTCTCCAACAATTGGTATCAGAGTCACTCCATTGAGGATTCCTAGATTTGAGAATTAAATTTTAAAATTTGAGATTTCTATTGATACTTACATGAAATATAAATTAGCTTTTATGAATTATTGTATGATTACTTTGGCTTTGGTAAAGTTTTTCTTTTCTTCAGATTTATGGATTTAAAAATTTCAGATCTGAATTTAGTTTAAAAAAATTTTAGATCTGAATTCAGTTTTTTTAAAAAAAAAGAATTCTAGACCAGGCGCGGCCGCCCCCGAGCCAGGCGCGGCCACGCCTAGAATGGCGATCAGTCTGGGCGCGCTTAGGCACGATCGCACCCAGGCACCAAGCGTGGCGCTCGGTCATCACGCAATTTTGGGTCCTATTTAGGCAATTTTGAGACTTTTCAAATTTTAAATGAATTTTGAATACATCTAATAAATTATTGAGATTGTCTAACATTTAATAAAAACTAATGGAAATAAGATATCACCAAAATGACTTCTCTTGTGTAGATGAGTTTCTTGAGAATGTTGAATATTTGTGTGTGTGTGTGTGTGTGTGAATTTATGCGAGTATTAACCGGCCCAAAGGAAGAATAATATTTGGTCGAATTGCATATGAACTTGTGGTGATAAATGTGTGACAATTATAAGGCTGCCTTGTGAATAATAAGTTGATCTAAAAATAAATTTATTATTTGACTGAATTTATTGTCAATATTTTATTGCTATACTAAGAGTACCACTTAAAAGTTAATATTACTATTCAAAGACTTATATTAATGTTGTGCTAGGTATCTTGAGATGTATTTCATAATTGTTTAAATTTAAAAGACATTTATTTGATTATGATGTGAACATGCATGCTTATTTAATTTATTCTCTGTACAATTATTATATCTGCTGCTGCTATGTCTGCAAACACAAACAGGATTCTCATGCTTAATGGGACAAACTTCAAGGAATGAAAAGAGAATATTTTAATTATTCTTTGCTGCATGGATCTAGATCTTACACTAAGGATAGAGCAACCTACTTCTCTTACAGCTGAAAATTCTTCTGATGATAGGATGAATTTTGAGAAGTGAGAACACTCTAATCACATGAGTCAAATGATTATAAAGCGCGACAATCTGAAAGACTTTCGAGGTGCAGTATCTGAGGAGATAATTTTGACTAAAGATTTTCTTATCAAAATTGAGAAACGATTTGCAAAGAACGATAAGGCGAAAACAAGCACGCTTTTAACTAGCTTGATTTTTATGAAGTATAAGGGCAAGAAAAACATAAAGGAGTACATCATGCAGACGTCTCATATTGCTTTCAAGCTTAAGATACTAAAGCTCGAGTTGTCTGAGGACTTGCTCGTACATTTGATATTGATTTCGCTTCCTGCACACTTCAGTAAATTTAAAGTCAGTTATAACTGTCGGAAAGAGAAATAGACTTTGAATGAGCTCATTTCATATTTGTGTGTAAGAAGAGGAAAGGTTTAAGCATGAGAAATCTTAAAGTGCTCATGTATTCAGTACCTCAAAGGATAAGGGAAAGAAAAGAAAGAAGGATCAAGCTGCTAAGGGTCCATATCAAAAGAAACTTAAAAAAATGAAGACTGTTTCTTTTGTAAGAAACCTAGACACGTAAAGAAAGAATGTACAAAATATCACGCTTGACGTGCTAAGAAAGATATGTTCTTTATTTTAGTCTGTTCAGAGGTTAATTTAACTTCAGTACCCAGAAACACTTGGTGGTTAGACTATAGTGTTACTACTCATATAAGTATTTCTATGTAGGGTTTCCTGAGTTACCGAAGGTCAAATGATGGTGAAAGATACATCTTTGTGAGCGACAAAAAATGGGTAGAAGTTGAGACAATTGGGCATTTTAGATTGTTGTTAGGAACTAGTTTTTATTTGAACTTGAAAGACACTTTCATTATACCATCATTTAGATGGAATTTGGTTTCTGTTTTTTTATTGGACAAATTAATTATCATTGTTCTTTTTGGAAACAATCAGTTTAATCTTTCATTAAATTCAAATATTGTTGGTACTGGTTCATTGAGTATTCATGACAATCTTTATTTACTTGACACGATTGCATCATATAATAAAACCTTGCATGTGGATCCACGTGGTACAAAATATAAGCTAAATAAAGAAAATTTAGTAAGATTATGGCACAAGTATTTGAGTCATATATCCAAATCTAAATTGAACGACTTGTGATAGAAGGTATTTTAGATTCCCTTGATTTTTCAGACTTAAATGTCTGTGTTGAGTGTATCAAGGAAAACAAACCGAACATACGAGATTAGGTGCTAACAGATCTTCAAGCGTCTTAAAATTAATACATACGGATATCTGTGGATCATTCCCTACGGCTTCTTTGAATGGTCTATGATACTTTGTATCATTCATAGATGATTACTCATGTATGGGTACCTATATCTCATTCATAAGAAATCAGAGTCTCTGGACATGTTCAAAATTTTCAGAGATAAAGTTGAAGCTCAACTCAGTAAGAAAATTAAGTGTGTAGGATCTGACCATGGTGATGAGTACTATGGCAGAATTGACAGTTCAGGAGAATAATATCTAGGGGCATTTGCTGACTTCCAGAGGAATGTGAAATCATCCCACAGTACACCATGCCCTAGCATGAATGGTGCGGCTGAAAGATGAAACAACTCTTAAGGATATGGTGAGGAGTACGATTAGTCATTCTATCTTATTAGAATCACTCTGGAAAGAAGCAATGAAGATAACATCTTATATCCTGCACAGAGTACCAACTAAAGCAGCTGTTAAAACACCTTACGAGCTTTGGACAGGTCAAAAGTCTAGTCAAAGCACTTTCACATTTGGGGATGTCCATCTGAGACTAGGCCTTATAGGCGAAATAAAAGAAATTGGACTCCAAAATAGTAAGCAACTACTTCATTGATTACTCTGAGCGATCTAGGGACTACTAGTTTTATGATCTCACTATTAGGTCAATTTTTAAAATGAGAATTGCAATATTTTTTGAGGATGTTGAGTTTGGTGGGAAAGATAAGGTTAGAGACATAATTTTTGAGGAGGAATCGGTTTTGATCTCTACCACTTTTTTTGACAATGTACATGCTTCTATACCTGTCATTGTTCGAGAAGCAGATATGGAATCTCAACAAGACAATATTGAACAACTCCCCACTCAAGCTGAAGTAATTGTTCCTGAAGAACAAACTCAACAACCTCAAGAATAGATGCCACTAAGGAGACAAGTTTGGGATCTTGTCCTATTACCTGAAGGTAAGAAGCCTATTGGTTACAAATGGATATTTAAAACCAAAAGAGATTTAGAAGGTAATGTAGAGAGATATAAGGCTGGTCTTATAGCTAAAGGCTTTACTTAAAGGGAAGACATTGATTTTACAGAGATTTTCTCTCGGTTTCATCAAAAGGCTCTTTTAGGATAATTATGGTTCTTGTTGCACATTTTGACCTTGAGTTATATCAGATGAATGTTAAGACTGTCTTTCTCAATAGTGATATTGATGAAATTATATATATATATGGTGCAGCCAGAAAACTTTATGTCTATAGACTCAAAGAATATGATTTGCAAATTAAAGAAATCCATCTATCAACTCAAGTAAGCTTTCCGTCAATGGTAGTACAAGTTTCATCAAGTAGCTGTCTCATTTGGTTTCGAGATAAATGATGTTAAAGATTGTGTATCACAAGTCCAGTAGGAGTAAGCATATATTCCTGATTTTGTATGTTGATGGCATACTCCTTACTATCAATGATAAGAAAATTTTATATGAAACCAAGAGATTTCTATCAAAAAAAATTTGAGATGAAAGATCTTGGTAAGGCGTCTTTTGTCTTAAGAATCCAAATATACTGAGATCGCCCTCGGAGTATTCTTGAATTGTCACAAAAGATCTATATAGAAAAGGTGCTTGAAAGATATGGTCTGCAAGATTGTAAACCGAGAGACACCCTAGTCACAAAAGGTGAAAAAAGTCAATGCCCTAAGAATGGCCTTAAAGTTAAAAAAAATGCAGAAGATTCCCTATACTTCAGCTGTAGGGAATTTAATGTATACTCAGATTTGCACACGTCCAGACATAGCATTCATTGTTAGAAAGCAAGGCAGATATTTAAGTAATCTTGGGATAGATCACTGGAGAGCAGCTAAAAGGGTCTTCAGATATTTACAGAGAACTAAGAATTACATGCTCACATACAAGAGATCAGATTAGATTGAGATCACTGGGTATTCGGATTTTAACTTTGCTGGATGCCAAGACAGTAGTAGATCCACATCGGGTTACATTTACCTATTAGCTAGAGAAGATATTTCCTGAAAAAGTGCTAAGCAAACACTCATAATTTTTTCCATCATGGCAGCAGAATTTGTAGCATCTTATGAGGCATCCAATCATGAATTATGGCTGTGAAATTTTATCACTAGGATGCACATTCTGAGTGGTATTAAAAAACCACTAAAGTTATATTGTGACAATAATCAACAATTCTATATTTCAATAATATTAGAAGCTCATCCAGATCAAGATACATTGACATAAAGTTTCTGGTTGTGAAGGAAAAGGTAAAGAGTGGACAGATTTTCATAAGCATATTGGGACAAACTCTATGATTGCGGATTCACTTACTAAAGGATTAACATCGAAGGTCCTTCATGAGCACACTGCTTCTATGGGTGTTATATCATTTAAGGATATCGTGATTTAGTGGGAGTTTGTATATATGTTGCATTGCTCTATTTGTATTTGAGACACATTTTGTACATTTAGACATTTTCTACAGAAATAAAGTATTTAGTTTATACACTCTGTTTTATTATGTTAAAGTTTAATCTCAAAAAAGTTTAAGGGAGGACTAGTTGGAAATAGACATGTTCAGATCATATTACATGTAATTTCCACGCTAAACATCCATGATCAATCTATATCGTTTGATTGTATTGATATATGTAATTATTGGTGGGTTTAATTATGCAAAATGTAACAAAAATTTCTTTAGTCCTGTATCAGCATAGTTAAGGGACGAGATTGTTAAGAGTACCTGATTATATGATAGCAATATTTTGAGCTCATAAGGTAAACACATTTATAAGGTAACATATGTGGTCCAAGTGGGAGATTATTAAAATAATTCAACATGTATGGGCTCACATATGTGAATTCAATGTGTATGGCTATCAAATAGTATAGTCCAAATTAATTGTGAGCTAATAAAGTTAATAATTAGATTAATAGGTGTTAAATTGTTATAGATTTAATGTGTAGAGATAATTATGTAATTTCTAATTTGATGAAGGGTCAAATTGGAAAAAAAATAGATAGAATCAGTTATTATTTAAGGGACCATGGTCCCCAAAGAACATATTTTCTTCTTCTCTTTGAGATCACTTCAAGTAAAGAGAAAATCGTAGAGGAATACGGATCTTTTGGAAGGCCTTTTCCATCTCAATAATTCAAGAAATTCAATCATGGATCAAGGTATGCTTCTGCTCTTATTATTTTATTTTCTCATATCTTTGAATCTTCATAGAGACTAGATCTATATTTTAGGGTTTAAAGATAAAGTTATAATTTTTTATCTTATTTATTCTAAGAATGATTATTGTAGATCGAATCCTTTTATTTAATTCAAGTTCTCCAACACTTGGTCGACAGTTAACACAATATATATGTGTGTGTGTGTGTATAAACTAAATCATACAGCAATTTTTTATTAGAAGATTGTTTTCTTTATTGTTACATTGTTAGCATGATGAGAATGTTTGCTCTTCCTTGTATAAAGAATTATAGTTTAAAGTTTTGAATTTTTCTTTACTTTTTATTATAGTTTCTCTTTAAAGTATTGTATTAAAGTTATAAAGAATAAGCACTTATGAATTTCTTGTTTCTTAATACCACATCAACCCCACAACCCTTGTTTATTTAGTTGTGTGTTACCATCACTCCACACCCTTGCTTATTAGTTATGTTTTATTGCACTACTTTTGTGTAGCAAGTCATTCTCAACATTCTAGGATCATCTTGCATTAGCTTGGTATAAAAGTAATATGATTGTTGTACGAGGAAAGTTATTAAGATGACAAGCTCCTATTCTTATCATATACCATCCTTCTATACAACTTTCGACTCATGACCATGATCATGGGATTACTCTTTATTTTGGCATGGAGCAAAGTTTGATATCCCAATTAATTTTCCATCAGCAAGTTGTTGTTTGCAATCAAAGTTCAATGATCGATGAAGGCTCATACCATCTCAACAAGTCACTCAACTGGTGAGAATATGGGATGATTGCATGCACAAGTAGTGAAACTTCTCTCTATTTACAAAACAGTCTTCATAAACTCCATGGGAAGGTATCACTATATTGTTCTATTTTAACTGCTTAGGAACCACGAGCCTGTAGTGTGATTCTAGATATAGAGGACCACTGGTATTTACTATTAGACCTAATAATTGTTCCATATAAGATTCACGAATAAACTAAAAGTCTCTTTATCAAGATCAAAGGGAAGAAGGGTTTAGGCATACCTGATTCCGTCACGAAAAGAATGCTAAATGTTACACGATATCGAGAACGCCGGAGCTGAAGGAGGGGATTCTTCTCTCCAGCCACCAAGTTCTTTTATTGATGCTTAGAGGAGATAAGAAGCCTAATAAATGATTGGTGGTGAGAGGAAATCCAACCCATGATATATAGCATCAAGCAATTCTAGTTCAACTCATCATAAATTTAGACCCTTGATTGATAACACGAGTTCCACATGTGTAGATGAGTCTCACATCTTAATTTAAATATACTCATGGCTAAGTGTAATTAAAACGTGTTCAGACCCAAACCATTAGACTTGATCAATTCTTTATTAGATCGAACAGCATAGACTTATAGAGATGAATATATAAATCCAATTAGACTTGTGTAGGCCCAAATTAATTTAGACTTTAATCCAAATAAGTCTAACATTTACACCTTATAACCAACCACCAACATGCCTAAAGCTTCTTTAACTTATCTCTCAAATCTCGCAATCAAAAGGACTAATTGTATAAAAGAATAGTGAGATGTTGAATCATTGCCACCCCAGTGCAATGATAAGCGGGCAAGCACCACTTCAAAGCGCATTCCCTTGAAGCAATGTGTTGCATAAATTGCCACCAAAGAGAGAAAGGCAATGAGGGCTCTACATAGTGGCTGTTGGATTTGACTCAAATCAGGTTTGAGTTCAAGTCTAAATTGACTTCTCCTTTTTATATTTATCTAGGTTTAATAGGAACCCAAGTTCCTTTAAATTATGCATCCCAATTTAACTGGAAGTTGGAGCCTTTGATGTTGGTAGTATAATATTGGGATTATTATTAGTTGTGTATGATTTTGTTAGCCTTTCATAATTTCTTTTTGATGGGTTTGAGAGGTTTTCATGAGAGTAATTTTATGAATTTATGTAAAATTTGGTTTTGTGAGTGATTAAATAAAATACTAGAAATCTTTTGCATATTCTTGCTATATTATTCTTTAAATTTTTCTTTGTCGTAAAAATTGGTAACAAAGCGAGATTCAATTAAACAATCATTATGATGAAGAAAACAACTTCAATCATAAAATTTGAGGTCGAGAAATTTGATGGAAGAAAAAGTTGGCTCACAGCAGGTAAAAGTTCAAAATCTTCTAAGGTTTGATTGGAGCTGGCAGGAAAATCGACAAAAACTGTATCAAGTTGGATGAGGATTAAATAGAGTTTGCTTTGAATGTTATGAGTATTATCTACTTACTGATGAGGTTCTCTACAATATTTTGAGATATGAATTAAGAATATAATCATGGGAAAGAAACTTTATATGGCAAAATCTTTGATAGATCGGCTGCTCCTAAAGTAGCAACTATACAAGTTCTTGATGAAAGAAGATATGTCAATCTACGAGCATCTTAATTCTTTTAACGGAATAATGTGATTGGGAATTATTGTTAAAATTGAAGAAAAGGATAAGACATTAACTTTGTTGGCTTCTTTACTTCCCACTTTCGAGCATCTTGTCACAACTTTTATTAAACGGATCTTATAAATTTAGAAGATGTTAGTTCTACGCTGTTATCAAATAAGATGAGAAAGAAAAATATTGATGAAGATTTATATGGTGTAAATAATTCACATGATGAAGATTTAGAAGCAAGAGGAAAAGAAAAGGCTTGAAGGCTAAAATTTGTGAAAAGGGATTTTTCAAGCAATGAATGTTAGTTTTATAAGGAAAAGAGTCATATGATGAGATTTTATGAGGTGCTATAGGAGAAGTTATAAGAATTAGACAAGCCTAAAGATAAATATGATAAAGAGATAGGAAAAGGAGTTGAACACATTGATGAGATGTTAACATCCATATCTGAAAGTACTAATCACTTATCAAGTTCATGAATTTTGAATTCAGGAGCCTTGTATCATGGGTCCTAATAGAAATCTATTTACCACATACAAACCACTTAATGAAGATGTGGAATTTGCAGCAAAGAATAATTCTTTTAAGAATATTGCTATTGGAACAACTAAAATCAAGATTTTTATGGAGTTATGACAACATTATTAGGTGTTCAGCGTGTACCAGACTTGAGAAGGAATCTTATATGTCTTGGCGCTTTGGAATCTGGGGTGTTACAATAATTCAAGCTAAGCTGAAATTTGAAGTGTTAGGAAAGGCTTGTTGTGATTTCAGGGGGAGGTTACCCCTACGATCAGGTTGACTGGGGTGGTGCAGTGGATACGAACCATATGATCTACTAAGACAACTTGAAGAAGAGAAGAAGAAGATATTCCAAGGTAGATAGAAGTCAAAACACAACATAGCGTGGTTCTACCGATCAAACAGATCGTGTATACTTCTACAGGAGAAAGGGAATAAACTTTATTAAAACTTTGGGGGAGTATAATAAGAATTACTTACACCTCACGCTGAGAGGTTACAAGCCCTTGATGACCGCTAAAAACAGCGAACACTTGTGGCTAAACTTCTCTCACGAATTTCTCACCTAGATGAGTTACACCATTAGGAATTACAAATTCATAGAATTCTCTTAGAATACATTGAAGGACATCCCTAAAGGGTTATTTATAGACCATAGAACTCTCCTAGTTTTAAACAAACTCTTTCAATCAGAATAAAGAAAACTTGAATCCAACTCGGATTCAAAACACCTTCAATCAGATTAAAGAAAACTTGAATCCAACTCGGACTCAAAACAGATTCAGTAAAAGAAAATGTTAAATCTCACATTAATCAACCTTCACGACGTATTCACGTCATAATCCTAACAATCTCTCCCTTGACTTGAATACATCCAAGTCTGAGAATAGTCATCATGCTCTATGTTCTCGCATCCACTCGCGATTGAACAAACTTGACTTCATCTTCATCTCACTCCCTCTCCTCCATAACCCCTCATGGAGTTCACATCTTGGTTAGGTTGAATAAGTTCAGGTCTAACCTGAACTTTATTACCTAATGATTTCTTTGATTTACACAAGATCAATGAGAATTTGGTCCACCATATGAGTAATTATCTGGACCACCTTGTTGCGCGCCTAATCCTAATCTTCCTTCGGGGTACAATTGAACATCCAAGCCCGAATCCATTATAGTCTCTGATTGTTCTACAACCACCGCTTTTGAAGCCGAGCATAACTGCAATCCACCAACTGTAACCTACAAATTCTGTAACATATATATATATTGCCGACACGTTTGGCTTATAACATCACATGGACCTCTTTGAGAACTTTCATAAGATCACTTTTCGAACTGAAACAGAATTCTTCTCTATGTAGGGCTCCAAGAGAGATGAAATTGTACCTTGATTCGAGAACTTGACGAACGCCTTGAAGAGTAGTGATGCATCCATCATGAGACTGAAACTGAATTGTTCCTTCGTCAATCACCCTGCTTGTAGCAGAATTCTCCATGAAGACTTCTCCCTTTTGAACCGAACTATATGAAGAGAACATCTTCCTATTGGAACTGATATACTGTGAACATCCAGAATCTATGACTCATCTATCTTTTTTTACTAACTGGTTTGTTTGTAACAGTTAGAATATCACATTGTTCTTCATCTCCTTCAATCAGTTCAGTGATATTAAAATCTGGTTGATTCTTCTTTCGAAGCCAACACTCAGAGCTAATGTGCCCATTCTTGTGAAAATTTTTGCACGTTAAATTCTTATGTTTTGAGTTACCCGTAGAACTTTCATTATTACGCTTCTCCTTGAATAATGAACTTGCCTGTTATTATCATAATGAGACTCACCCGTCAACTGGGTGTCAATTTTATCCTTATTAAGCAGATGCTCCTTGACCTCATTGACCTTGACTGTTGACTTGCATCTATAGATGATAGCTTCTCTAAAACTCTTATATGAAGAAAGTAAAGAACACAATAATAAAAGTGCTAGAATCTCATCTTTTATCTTAACATCTATCTTATCTAGATCATTGATAATAGAGAAAAATTCTACAATGTGAGACTTGATAGGTGTACCTTCATGCATGCAGAGAAGAAATAGATGCAATTTCAGAATCAACCGATTCGTCAATGACTTCTTCAGATAGTGGTCCTGAAGTCGCTCCCACAATGAGAACGCTGTTTTCTCTATAGAAAACTCATCCAACGCTCCGTCTACTAAGCAAAGCTGAATAGTAGTCAACGCTTTCTCATCCAACTCCTACCAAGTTTCTTCTTTCATGTCTTGAGATTTTTTCTCCCTCCCAAGTAGTGTTTTGTTCAACCCGCTCTGGGTAAGGATGCAGCTCATCCTAATTACCACCTACTGAAATTGATGAGCCATCGAACTTCTAAATATCAAACTTGATCACCGACATCTTCAAGTTACCTTACTCTAATACCAATATTGAAAACAATCTGTATGCTTTGATATCGTTAACAAAAATAACATGTATACTCTGATACTAATTGTTGTGATTTCAAGGAAGGTTACCCCCACGACCAGATCAACTAGGGCGGCATAGTGAATACGAACCACAGGATTTACTAAGACAACTTAAAGAAGAGAAGAAGAAAAGAAGAGAATGTTTCAAAATAGATAGAAAGTCAACATATAATATAACGTGATTCCACTGATTAAACAGATCGTGTGTACGTCCACAAGAGAAGGGGAGAAACTTTATTAAAATTTTGGGGGAGTACAATAAGAATTACTTACATCTCACGCTGAAAAGTTACAAGTCCTTGATGGCTACTAAGAACAGCGAACCATTGTGGCTAAGTTTCTCTCATGAATTTAACACCTAGATGAATTACATCCTTAGAAATTATAAATTCATAAGATTTCTCTTGGAATACATCGAAGGTCATCCCTAGGGAGTTATTTATAAACCATAAAACTCTCCTAGTTCTAAACAAGCTCTTTCAATTAGAATAAAAGAATTTGAATCCAATTCGGACTCAAAACACCTTCAATCAGAATAAAGAAAACTTGAATCCAACTCGGACTCAAAACAGATTCAGAAAAGAAAACTGTCAAATCCGATATTAATCAACCTTCACGAAGTATCCACATAATAATCCTAACAAGATAATCATATTGTTATTGAAGGAAAGAGAAGGACGATTTTATATGTACATAGAGAGAGAAAGTGATAATAAATTAGTCGACTCAGGAGTGGCAACAGGTGCATTAAACATCTAAATCTCATCATCACTGAGATTTGGACTTCATGCTCAAAGCAAAGTTGGTAGAGGCATTGTGAAGGTCACAAATAGGTTATATGGGTTTGAAAGTTTGATTTCGTATGGAATATGGGTGATTTTGAGTCAATGAGCGTTTTGTTGGATTTGACTCAAAATGAAGACCGAGTCTAAGTCTAAAATTGAGTTTCTTTTAAATGTTTCTTTTTACTTATTTCCTTTTTTATAAGTTCTAGGTTGAATAGAAACTCAAGTTCCTTTGAGATTATGAATCCATATTTAATTGAAAGTAGGAAATCTTTGATATTGGTGATTAGTGTGTGTGTGTGTGTATATATGAGAAAAATGTATATCAGCCTGCAGCTAAGAGAACTCTGTCAGCCTGCGGTGACGTGGCTCAAGATTTGTCACCCACTAACTTGCGGCCCGCTTATAGGAAGAAGTTAAATTACTAGATACCCCTTATGAAAAACTACTCTGTCGGTAAAAGACAGTGGATATGTATAGTTTATTATATTTTTATATTTTATGACGTTATTCAAATTTTGTGACAATTATCTTTTATAACTGCGGCCAAACTGCCAACATTTTTTATTAAATCACGAAACTAATTTGAATGCTTCTTTAATTTTTTTTATCTGATTTGATATTTAATGATTTTTAATATAGTCGCAGTTTACTTTTTTTTACATATAGTATGCGATCATGGACTGCGACTATGGTCGCAGTACTTAACGAGAGCGATAGTATAATCGCAGTTTACGTATTATTTTATATTTTTTTGTTCTTCATTTCTGACTGTTGTCTGATCCACCTATGAACTATTAAATTGGTTTTTACATATAGTATGTGATCATGGACTGCGACTATGGTCGCACTACCGCGACTATGATCGCACTACTTAACGAGAGCGAAGTATAATCGCAGTTTACGTATTATTTTATATTTTTTATTCTTCATTTCTGACTGTTGTCTGATCCTCCTATGAACTATTAAATTGGTTTTTACATATAGTATGCGATCATGGACTGCGACTATGGTCGCACTACCGCGACTATGGTCGCAGTACTTAACGAGAGCGATAGTATAATCGCAGTTTACGTATTATTTTATATTTTTTTGTTCATTTCTGACTGTTGTCTGATCCTCCTATGAACTATTAAATTGGTTTTTACATATAGTATGCGATCATGAACTGCGACTATGGTCGCACTACAATTGACTGCATTTTTCTTGATGATTTTTTTTGCTAAGTTAAATGTAATAACGGTGGATAAGTACTGATTCTATAGTCGCAGTTCACGTATGGTTTTATATGTTTTGCTTATAAAGTATGAATTATTTTACTTATTGCATGCGTAGTAGCACTGTGACTATGGTCGCAGTATTTAAGAACAGCAGTCGCAGTTTGATATGTAATTAAAAGAGCTTATAAGTTAATATAGTGAGAAAGAGACCTTACAAAAAAGAGAATTAAAAGCTTTTAAAAGAAGACAAAATAAGGTTGAATATCAGAAGATTAGGAAATCCTAATCCTCGTCATTATCACCATCATAAGCAGATTCGTCGTCTTCATTCTTCTGCTCTTCCTGTTCATCACTTATTTCCTCATCATCTTCCTGTTTTTTAAGGTTTTTTTTTTCACCGATAAACTCCCAGAATGGATCGTCTCTATCAAGCTCTTCGTCTGACCCGTTGCGAGAAAGCGAGCCTACAGCATTAGAGGACATGCTTTCATCAAGCATGTCTCCGTCAAGTGGCAGAGGAATAATGTCTTCCTCACTAACCCACATGAAATCTTCATTATTCTCATGAATAGGAGGATCAGTTAATACATTATTTGATGTAGTGAGATAATCAAAAGGAGTGAAGTCCAGACTGGTATCAGATTCACTAGAATATCCTGAAGAAAAAGGACCGGTGGGGGAACGATTGAAGTTGAAATCTAAGTATTCAGAGGAAGAAGATGGGGAAGACATGATTCAAGAATGAATTATTTTTTGAAAGTTTTTGAAATCTAATTGAAAAGGAAGAGCAAAAATATAGTTTTTAGGTATGAGATAATATATAGTTACAAGCATTATATAAAGGTCAATATTGTAGAAGAACATGAATAGTAATAATAATTGTTACAGGTGAGGGTTGAGTATGGTAGGAAGTGGTAAAAAAAATTAAATATTTAATTGAAGATTTATTGCGGGAGAATCCGAAGAGTTTCTTTTGCCAAAGGTTTTAATACTTGAAGTACAAATTAACTTTTTATAGAATTGTTTGCCTATATCTTTAGATTACGTATGGAGCACATCTTTTCTTTATCGATATTAACATTATTGCATCTCTTTTTCTAGACTGTTGTTGTATCACGGTAGAAAGAATATTAATTACTTTCATTTAATTCAGTGTAATTAATATAGTATTTTTATAAGATGTGATGTACGCGAACTGATCTCAGGGTCGCATGGCTAATCTACTTTTTAAAAATATAAAAAATCTTTTACACAAGGCATGCGAAAGAAGATTGCGACTTTAGTCGCAGTACTGAAGGAGGTCGCATTGCTGTACGATAGAATGTGACTAGGGTCGCAGACGTTATATAAAAAAGTTTTATTATACTATGGCTGCTACTAGTGACTGCGACTGTGTCGCAGTTGTTATATAAATTGAAAATTATATTGTATTAAGTCTGCGACCATGACATGTTTTTTAAGTTTTCATGATATACTATGACTGCGACTAGTGACTTCGACTGTGTCGCAGTTGTCATATAAAATTGAAAGTTATATTGTATTAAGTCTGCGACCATGGCATGTTTTTTAAATTTTCATGATCTATTTTTTTTTTAATTATATTTTTTGATGTAGTAAAATTACGAATTTTATAACTGTAGATATATTCAACTGAAATTTTGTTTATTGATGACTTTATTCCAGTTTAGAATTAAAAAAAGGGGTATTTTTGTCAATTTGTTTCACGATTGTTTAGGCGGGATCTTTTTTTATTTTTGGCGCCTATACTCTGCGGCCGATATGTGGCATATATTCAGCCACGTCCCGCCGGCTGAGAAACTCTCTCAGCCTGCCGGCTGAGGTACAGTAACCCCTATATATATATATATATATATATATATATATATATATATATATATATATATATATATATATATATATATAATATATATATATATATATATATATAGAGAGAGAGAGAGAGAGAGAGAAAAATGTATATCAGCCCGCGGGCTGAGAGTACTCTCTCAGCCTGCGGTGACGTGGCTCGATTTGTCACCTCACTGACTTGCGGCCCGCTTTTAGGGAGAAGTTAAATTACCAAATACCCCTTATGATAACTTTTCCTTATTGTTTATTATTATTTTTCCCCCCTTTTATTTTGCCGCTCTTTATAGGATATAAATTACTTTTCGCCTTATTTCTTTACCTCTTTTTTGAAAGATCTAGTTTCTCCTTTTCAGCCTGGATAAATTTTTTTTTGAAAATATAAAATCTTTTCAGATCAATGTTTTCAGCCTGCGATAAAATTTTACTTTATAGTTTATTTTTTTTATATATAATGTAGTCAGTCTTTGGTCGCATTGTACATTTAAACTGCGACCTTAGTCAAAGACTTTGGTCGCAGTGTACATGGTTAAATGCGACCAAGGTCGCAGTGTTGTTATTGATAAAGATGGCCAGCAACTGCAATCTAAGGTTGCATTACATGGACTGCGACTTTTGGTCGCAGTACGTTAAGTAAGTGTTTTCCTTTAGATTAACATGCATAGCGACCAAGGTCGACACTGCTGTTTTGGTTTAAGACTGCCGCCAGCAACTGCGACCAAAGTTGCCGTGTTGTTGTTTTATTAAGTGTTGTTTTGGATTAAGTCATTTTTTTGAATCTAAATGAAAAATGAAAAGTTGTCTGTTGTCTGATGCGACTTGGAGTCACTCCGTGAGACGCGACCTGTCATAAAGATTTTATGAGATCTTTTTAACGTCAAGTCTACGTTGACGAACCCGCACCATTCGTTGTTTCCCGAAGCTGTTGTCCACGCGTCGGCTCTTCATTGAGACCATTAAGGCCGACGGTTCTGATTAATGAACCATTAATTATGGTTATTATGGGCTGGCTATAAATAGGGCTCACACTCTCCCTTTAACAGCCCATAATTAGACTGTTTTCATTTGAGAGCAATTGCTCTGAGAATTTCCGCCTTCTTCAGAGTCTCTAACAGGGGCCTGCCTCCATGGATGAAGATGACCCTATGCACGAAGATGACCCAGAGCTTGATTGTCCTTTTTCAGGTTCGCTGGGCCTCTGGGAAATATTTTTGGCCGGTGAACTTGATCGATGTTCATCCACAAGGGAAGAAGTCTTGGTCCTCGACGTCCACAGTTTTTTAATATACGGGGACCTCAATAACACCAGTGCTCTTATTCAATAAGGGCTCTTTTTGATGTTTAATCTTCTTTGTACTGCTATATTGTAACACTCAATCTTATTGTATATGAGAGCGTTTTTGTATCATTTTCACATGCCTGGAGATAAATGCCTGGACATAAATAAAAAGACCTCAATAACACCACTGCTCTTAGTCAACAATGGCTCTTTTTGATGTTTAGTTTTCTTTGTACTGCTATATTGTAACACTCAATCTTATTGTATAAAAGATCGTTTTGTATCATTTTCACATGCCTGGAGATAAATGCGTGGACATAAATAAAAAGCATATTTGTTTTTTAATAAACTATGACCTTTGGTCTCAGTCATGCAATGCAAACAAAACAACTTGGACCAGAGACGACACTGCGACCAAGGTCGCATAAGACTACAGTGCAAACAGAAACAACTGCGACCAGGGTCGACATTGCGACCAAAAACTGCGACTAAGCAACTGCTGCGGTGACGTGTCACCTCGTCGCAGTGTTGTTGATTAAGACTAAAGACCAGCAACTGCGACCAAGATTGCAGATTATTTTTTTAAGACTGCGGCCATCAACTGCGACCAAGCTCGCAGTGTTGTTGTTGATTATTTATAAAGACCAACTACGACCAAGGTCGCAGTGATGTTGTTGATTAAGATTAAAGACCAGCAACTGCGACCAAGGTCGCTGTGTATTTTATTAAGACTAAACACCAACAACTGCGATCAAGGTCGCAGTTTATTTTATTAAGACTACGGTCAGAAATTGCGACCAAGGTAGCAGTGTTGTTGTTGATTAAGACTAAAGTCCAGCAACTGCGACCAAGGTCGAGTGTATTTATTAAGTCTGCGTCCATGGTCGCAGTATTTCAACCAATACATAGTAGTAAAAAATGTAATTCACACAATTAACTTTAGAAAACAGATTTATATATATTTAAAAAGAAAAACAAAATACAATTTTTTAACTTCTAATCGTCGTCATCACCATCGTAATCAGATTCGTCGTCAAGAGTCATGCTTTCGTCTTCTGTCTCTTCCTCCTCTTCAGGTACAGTCTCATCATCGCTTTGTTCCTCTTCATGTTTGTGTTTTGGTTCATCAATGAACTCCCAGAAAGGGTCGTCTGTATCAAGCTCAGATTCTGACCCGTAGCGAGACATTGTTTCAGAACTAAACATAAAATCATCATTTGATGATTGGCTTCTTTCCAGCGAAGACGGTGGTGATGGTGAAGACATTGTTTGAATGTATTGGCTTCTTTCCGGTGAAGACGGTGGTGATGGTGAAGACATTTTTGAATGTATTTTCTGAACAGTGAGAGTAACGAGTTTGAGAAAAAATAACTTAGTATGTTTTAATCCTTTGCTCATGACCCTTTATATATTTTTAATCCCAGAATTCCAAAAGGTTTAAGCTCTCGGACCACGTGAATATCTCTCAAATATATTTTCTATCTTTTCCCAAAAATTGTATACTTCCTAGGTGACTGTTCAGTTATCCAAAACAGTTTAAAAGTTAATACACTATAACTTTAAATTACTTTGAACTCCAAAACAGTACATTATTGCGACCAAAGTCGCATTGGGAACTGATAAATGATTAACTGCGACCATAAATTGCATCCGTAGTAGGTTTGCGACTATGGTCGCAGTGTTTAAGAGCAGCAGTCGCAGTTTGGATATGTAATTAAAAGAGCTTATAAGTTAATATAGTGAGAAAGAGACCTTATAAAAAAAATAGAATTAAAAGCTTTTAAAAGAAGACAAAATATAATTGAATATCAGAAGATCAGGAAATCCTAATCCTCGTCATCATCACCATCATAAGGAGATTCATCGTCTTCATTCTTCTGCTCTTCCTCTTCATCACTTATTTCCTCATCATCTTGCTGTTTTTGAGGTTTTTTTTTGTTTCACCGATGAACTCCCAGAATGGATCGTCTCTATCAAGCTCTTCGTCTGACCCGTGCTGGGAAGCGAGCCTACAGCATCAGAGGACATGCTTTCATCAAGCATGTCTCCGTCAAGTGGCAGAGGAATAATGTCTTCTTCACTAACCCACATGAAAACTTCATTATCATCATGAATAGGAGGATCAGTTAATACATTATTTGATGTAGTGAGATAGTCAAAAGGAGTGAAGTCCAGACTGGTATCAGATTCACTAGAATATCCTGAAGACAAAGGACCGGTGGGGGAACGATTGAAGTTGAAATCTAAGTGTTCAGAGGAAGAAGATGGGGAAGACATGATTCAAGAATGATTTTTTTTTTTGGAAGTTTTTGAAATCAAATTGAAAAGGAAGAGCAAAAATATAGTTTTTAGGTATGAGATAATATATTAGTAACAAGCATTATATAAAGGTGAATATTTGTGGAAGAACATGAATAGTAATAATAATTGTTAGAGGTGATGGTTGAGTATGGTAAGAAGTGGTAAAAAAAAATTTTTTTAATTGAAGATTTATTGCGGGAGAATCCGAAGTACAAATTAACTTTTTATAAAATTGTTTGCCTATATCTTTAGATTGAAGTTGAAATCTACGTGATCAGAGGAAGAAGGTGGGGAAGACACGATTCAAGAATGAATTTTTTTAAAAAGTTTTTGTAATCAAATTGAAAAGGTAGAGCAAAAATATAGTTTGTAGGTATGAGATAATATATTAGTTACAAGCATTATATAAAGATAAATATTGTGGAAGAACATGAATAGTAACAATAATTGTTACAGGGGACGGTTGAGTATGGTTTAATACGTGAAGTACAAATTAACTTTTTATAGAATTGTTTGCCTATATCTTTAGATTACGTATGGTGCACATCTTTCCTTTCTCGGAGATTAACATTAGTGCGTCTCTTTTTCTAGACTGTTGTTGTATCACGGTAGATATAATATTAATTACTTCTTTTACATAAGGCATGAGAAAGAAGATTGCGAAGGAGGTCGCAGTACCGAAGGAGGTCGCATTGCTATACGATAGCATTTTTGTCTGGTATTCTTTATTCTGTATTAAGTCTGCGACCATAGAATGTTTTTTTACTTTTCAATGCTAGAAGTCGCAGTCGTCATTTAAAAGGGGTATTTTGTCATTTTGATTCACGATTGTTTAGGGGGGATTTTTTGATTTTTTTTTTATGCCCACACTCTGCGACCGATGTGTGGCCTATATTCAACCACGTCCGCAGGCTGAGAAACTCTCTCAGCCTGCAGGCTGAGGTACAGTAAGCCCATATATATATATATATATATATATATATATATATATATATATATATATATATATATATATATATATATATATATATATATATATATATATATATATATAAGAAATTATTTTCAATTGTGTATGATTTTGTTAGTTTTCATAGATTTTTCTTTGTGGCTTCAAAGGTTTATATAAGAGTAATTTTGTAAAGTTTATAAAAATTTGATTTTGCGAGCAATCAAATTAATTAGTGAAAATCTTTTGCATATCCTTGTCATTTATATCCTGTGAATTTCTCTTGGCCTTTGATGCAAAATAGGTTTGGCTAGATGGAGACTTGAAAGGGGCTAAAAACTTAATCAATAGAGTATGAGTAGATTGGCAATTTAGAATATACATTTGGTGGGAAAATAATGTAGATGATAGACATAATGATTAGAGTTTAGAAGAAAAATTAGTAGAGATGAAAGTTTTCTTGCCTAGGGTCACTGAGATTTTTTTTTTTTTTTTTTTTGTTGTGTGGTGTGTGTGTGTGTGTGGTGTGTGGGGGGGGGGGGGGGGGGGGGGGGGGGGGGGATATGAGGCGGTTTAAATGAGTTTCCAGTCAAGATATATAATGGTTATATGAAGAAGGTGCTTGGAGATCATTGGAGTAAGAATGAAAATGGGAGATATAATATTTGATTTTGCACTTTCATATGATCTCATGATACAAAATTTCTTTAAAAAAATGAAGAATTGATATATTTTTTGAAGTGTATCAAGTTATAGCCAAGTAGGATGATAGGGTGGTTAACATGTAAAAAATCGCAAAAAGTCTTGTAACTCTTCCAACTTCTGTTTTCTTGTATTCCGATTTTTGGAAATGTCTAGGACATACCAACAAAATATGGTACACTAAGTAATTCATTTAACTGTAGATATTAAGAAATTCTGAGTAATGGATGATTAGCAGTTGTAAGAATAAAGGAGATATACAAAATCATTCTAACTATTGTAGATTCAATCGTATGATCCACACTATAAAACGTCAAAGAAGGCAGTAATCAGAAACTAAGAAACATTTGCATTCAAACCAATTTGATTTTATTCTAGAAAGATCCCAAAATTATCATTTTTATTGAGACGATTGGTAGAGAGAGATTCAAAGGTAAAAAAAGAGAACTTCATTATGTTTTGATTATTCGAGGGAAAACTTATGATAATGTCCTCATGGAGATAATGTGCTTTGCTTTAGAAAAAGAAACAAGTATTTAATAGATATATTGATATGATTTAAGATGTGTATAAGGGAGTAATAACTAGGGTGAAAACACTTGAAAGGATGATAAACCCATTCCCTATCATCTTAGACTAACACCGAAGATCAATTTTGTCTCTTTACATTGGTTATCATGAACTTCTAGGCATATTTAGGATGAAATCCCTTGATGCTTATTATTTGGCGATGTAAACTTGAAGAGGATAGGTAAAAGATAATGTCTAAAGTTGAGAGGTAAAGAGAGCAATGTTTAAAATAATGATAACATTATGATAACACTTTTTTCTGTTATGAGGTTATAACGTAACGCATAACGTAAGTACACGGTTTAATATTTATTTAATAAAATAAATATATATATTATATTTAAGAATTTATATAAATAGAAAAATAATTTTAAAAATCTAAAAAATATCAAAACAATATAAACATATTTAACAAGTCTCACAACAATTTTTAGAAAGTATCACAATAATTTTTCACATTTACAAGTTATAATTCACAATTTCATCTCCACAAATAACAATCTAATCCACATATTCCATTATAATTCATAATTTTTAGTCATGCTATTCAATCTAAACAAATATTCATAATTCAATTTACAATAATTCATAATTCATAATTTTTAATCATGCTATTCATTATAATTCATAATTCAATTTACAATATTATTCAATTATACCCCGTGTCCTTCACTCTCTCCGATATCTCTCTCCCTCCCGATCTCTCTCTGCGAGAGCAGAGAGATCGGGAGGGAGAGAGCAGAGAGAGATTCGGGGGACTGGAGAATGAGGGAGAAAAGAAAGAGAGATCGAGGGAGAGAGATAACTTACATGTGCTTGGAGACTGAAAATCACCGCTTGGAAACGACACCGACGAGAACCACCAGAGGAGTTTTTTTGCTGTCGATCAGAGAGAGGTTTATCTTCTTCGTTCATCTCGGCACCGAACAAGGAGACGACTGCTAGGTTGCAGAGAGGATGATAAGCAAGCGAATTTGGGGATTTTTTTGCCATAAACGGGAAAATATAGGGCGTTATAAAAAGTCGACTTGCACCATAACGAAGGTTACAGTGTGTTACGTTAATAACGTAACGTAACGTAAGTTACGAGTAAAATAACCATAGTTATCAAACATTGCATTTTTAAAACTGCTACATAATGATTGGTCGACGTTACGTTATATAATGATTATAACGGGTTTTTTAAAACGCTGAAAGAGAGTATTTGAAATCTAAAACTTAGAACTAGCAGAACTAAAATGGACTGGATGAACTGTAACTTTAGCAAAATTTTGGGAAAATGAGCATATAGTATAAATTAATGGTCAAGGAATATTTCAAAATCACCTTTTTTCTGTATTGGGTTAATCATTCATCAAGATAGAGGACCAAAGAAGATGTGGTTTATAGAATCAAATTGGGATAGGTAAATTGGAGAGATATTTATGAAGGTTTATGCATGGACTACTTACAAAGTTGAGGACAAAATGATACAAGACGGATATGAAATCAAAGGTGCTTTATTCGTTAGAATGTGGGTAGTTAAAAAAACATGTCCAAAGATGAGTGTAGCATAATAGTCTAAATGAAAATGTCATAATAGTTCAAGTGGCATAAGGTAAGAAGTTAGAGATTATTATTATTATTGAGGATACAATGAGGGTTTATCAATTCTAATGTAGGCATGTTCAGTAGAAGCTAATAAGTGTGTCAGTCAAGAAAAGTTATAATTAGGCATGTTCAATAGAAGCTAATAAGCTTGTAAGTTAAGAAAAGTGAGAGGATTGTAATTAACAGAGTAATAAAAAGGGAAATAGTTACTAATGTAACTCAGGAGACAGTCTTTATAGAGCTAAATGGAAGAAAACAATTCACGTAGTTGACCCAAAAATTTTAGCAGGTTCATCTTGGTGGCTCTGTGCAGGACATTTGTTGAGCTATCTCGATCTTTTAATTTGTTTTTTTCCTCTCAATAATCATCCAATTTGCACTGCATTTAGCCATAAGAACTATCATTACACGCCAGATCTTCGCTACAAGCTAGATCATTTATGAACTAATTACAGTTCGTATCACGGACCATTGCTTCTCATAAATGTAGGGAATTTAAGCAGAGGATGTTTTTATGATCATAGAAGACATGATAATTAGCAATGCTATATTGTATATACTTGGATGGTCTTTTAAATTTCTGGAGGTCCATAAGAGAAATCTTGACATAACAAAGTCAATGTTGCATGTCAATCATAACCTTATATGATTGACATTTTTTGACATAGTCTCAAATGCGAAAAATTTGGTGACTTCTTTTCAGCATTCTCAACTTGAGTCTTGTAGTCAGCCACATTCTGTGATGAGATTCATTGATAATTCTATTGTCTCTGAATTCCCTGTAACAGGAGAAGGCACTGCGGGATCAAAACAAAGCTCTGGAGAAAGAGGTAAGCTCTGATTAATAACTGCTCATCGACGATAACCTTTTTAGTTACATTTTGTAACAGGAACATCATGTTCTGTTTCTTTCAGTTCATGGAAAAAACAAAGGCCAAAGCTCGGCTCAACAACAAGCACAATGGGAGCAGCAAAACCAGCAGCAGACAAGCTCCTCTTCACCATCCTCTTTCCTTCTACCAGAAAACCTCCCAACTCTCAACATTGGGTAAGTCTACACAGTTCTCATATGAGTCGAATATGTACATGTAACCGTAGAAAAACCGATAAAATAAGAGACTGACTCAGAAAGGCATTTCTTCATCTGATGCAGAACTTACCAAGCAAGAAGCAGTGAGGAGGAAGAGGGACAGCACACAACCTCAAGTAGAGGGAGCAGCACAACCTCAAGTACGCATCGGCGGCAGCTTGCTGCCTCCGTGGATGGTTCGCCATTTGAATGGTTAGATCGATCGCATCGTCCTCAGACCAACATAAATTTTTCCAAACAATCCTAAAATATGTCGAAAACCACAGCAGATCAAACTATTATATCTTCTTCCAGAGTCCAAATCCTGTATATGAACTCTTTACTCTGCATGCACTAGTGTAAGGCCCTTCCTATAAGTGGAAGGGCTGAACCTCAGTCCCTACCAAGGTAGTTTGGGATTGACACTGGAATTAACTGTTGAAAACTGTAGGAGTGGTTTGTTTCTATTAACTGTGACGGTAATAAATACTGTACTTTTCATTGTACCTTATTTGCTGGTTTGCTGTTAATCCATTTCTGCTGGTAATAATTCATTGTAGCTTTATCGTGCTTTTCAAAATTTTGGTAGTTTTTGAAATTGGTAGTTCTCTGAAATTAAACTCTAAAACATCAACTTCACGAGCTCACAAATAGAAAGAGAGTACATCAAAAAACTGTAACTAATTCATAGTCCAATGTTTTCTTAACGTGTGACAGTATATGTTACATTTCATTTCATCTGGAAGGTTTAGATATATAGAATACAAGAAGTAAATTCATATTGGAAATTCTGAAAAGAAAATTGCCTGATTGTGTTTAGTCAGCCACTATTCGTAAATTCCAATATTTTGCAGCATCATGGCAATTCATGGAGGTTATAAAATAATCAGTGAGGCATTGAGTTCAAACCAAGGTTATTTGACATCTGAAAAGCTAAAACTAATTATTCATTAGGAAGGTTAGAATTTGAAACTTTAATGTAATTAACTTCTTCTAGCTAACCCAATAAAAATGAGAGAGATTTTTCATAAATCTGTTAGCACAGGACAAATTAATATGACCTCGCAAAAAGAATTGATCGTTGAGTTGTACGAAGGAAACTCTCAAACATGGTTCCAGGGAAGACCCAAGTTTCCTCCTACCAAACATAATTGAACCCATATTGAAAATAGATGCAACACATACCTCTTCTTAGGTAAGAAAAATAACAATGCTACATGATTGCATGAACATTGGGAAAACCACTACAATGAGAAACCTGCACTGCATGACGATGAATCGAAGATGTATGTCACCGCATAGGTGTGATGTTAACTCACAATTATCAGGAAGCAAGATAAACGAGACAATGGCTACACCATAAATTAGTCTGCAGTTGCTGCTTATATTAATTATCAACATAGGTTTTTGGATCTCATCAGTCTATACAACATACACTGCTTTCTCTGGTCAGTCCACACAGCAACACTCAATAGTGGTCCAATGATAGATATAGACACAATGAATACACTAGCATATCAACGGCCCTTGCGATCAGATAAATTTTGAATTGTGAGAGAAATTATAAACATACTTCGATGATGAACACCGGCTGATGCTAACAAGAGCTTCATTGACTATTCAGAGCTCTCTTCATCGTCATCTTTCTCTTCACCATTCCGATCACCCTTCTCAAGCAAATGTTCCCTGAATAAAGATGAGCGAGTGAGTTAATAGCACAGATCATCGTAGATGAAAATAAACCTCTTTTACAAACTAAAACTCAAACCGAAATGGGTAAAGTGCAAACTACAGGACTGACAATCTGAACTACAATGATCTGCTAAATTCAAGTTGAGTAAAAATAAATGATTGTTCCCATGTAATCATGTTGATAACAAGTGATCTAGGCGTGTAAGTTGGGCTGTAAATTGAGTCTCTCATATGGTACATATCTTGAAACAAGTTCTAAGCAGCTATTTAGTAACCACCAGAATGGAATTTAGATAACACACTATGCAGACACCACTACACAACAGATGTTGCTTCATCATTGACCGAAAATAAAAAATAAAAATAAAGATTAAAAATTGATTGTTGGCTGCAAATTGATCAAATACATCTCAAAAGTAGAAAATTCAACCATACCTAAATCTTTCACAAAGGCGTGCCAATGCATCTGCACCAGCCCGAGATGCCACATCCTCAATTAAAAGTGAATTAGACAGATTAACATTCTCTGCTAGCCTGAACTCACATAACTCTTTCAAGGAAAATGCATCAGTTAATACAGCTGAATGACCACCACCTGCTGCCAGTCTCCTTACCTCTCCAACACACCTGACAGATTTTGAAAAAGAAACTTGGAAGATTTAATTAAATTCAGACCTGGACTAAGTTATTACCACTCCTTGAGTTAACCTACCAGTCAACAGGTGAAGGGTACCAGGCATATGTGCATTTCTCATTGGCTGCCTGGCCATAGTATTATAACCCCATCCATAGATCCGTCCATCTCTCATGGATATTAGAGTGTGAGAGTGTCCACACGTAACAAGTTGAACCCCAGATGGTATGACCACAGCCGGAATATTCCGAAGAATTGCATCAGAACCATTACGGGCACAAAAAAAGGAACCATGCTGAGGGCCTAGCCCTAGCTGCCCAGCTTGCCCACCACCCCATGCATAAAGAGTACCCTTGGCGGTTTAAAGCACATGAGTGTACGCCACCACATGCAACATCCTTTACTACTATCCCCTCCAGGGCAACAACTCGCCTCGGAATTAGTTCTTTATTTCCGGACTGAAGAGAGCAATGTCCAAGTTGTCCCATACTTCCCAGCCCCCAGTATACCTGAAAAATCATACAAAATAACAGTTCATGCAGCAATCATTCTTAAAAAAGATTTCAAACTCTGACCAAGTAAAGAAATGTGCCAATTGAAGTAAAATGTAGCAATGATATATGAAATCATGAACATTGCAGACTACAAAGGTCATAAAGCTAAAAATAATAAAGTTCCTCGAATATTAAAAAACCACAAATGAAAATAAAACAGGATAAGCAATGCTGGTTCATGGTTCAAGGTTGCATACATGCATGTGGACGTCCTTAAAGATAAACCATGAAGAATTAGTGATGTGAAACTAAATGCGGTGATGTCAAAAATAAGTGATAAAGCTAAACTTACAACGTTTCACGACAAGTTACGATCTTCGGTAAGAATAAATCTAAAAATAATTATATGGCAAAATGGTTTAAACAAAAATTATTATACTCGTAAACTGAACAATTCCAATCGTCACTAACCACTCGCAATACTTAGTTACATAGAAAAAATCCTGCTTGCAATACCAGAATAGCAAAATATAAAAGCATGCAGAATCACAAACGCTCATCAATATTTGTGAACAATAGAGAATCCGTGATAATATTATAGAGATAAAACAAACGGTGTATCCAACAATAAACTGTTGTACTGAAATTGGAAGTTACCTGCTGAGAGGCCACACTCTCAGGTTTTCGATTCTTTGTATATTTGATGCACTGGCTTAACTTATGATCTGATACTGTATTGATGCTACTGTCGGCTGTTCCAGGGTAGTTGTGGATCTCCCAACAAGGATGGCGGTAGTGACAGGTCTCGGCGAGATGGTGGCTTGTAGGAGGCGAACTGATGGTGGAGGGGTTGGCACACGACAGGGAGAGGGAGGGTAGTGTGTTGTCTGTGCCTACAGAGGAAGAGAGGGGCAGCAGCAAAACTTTGCTCATCATCAGATGTTGGCGGATGCAGGCGCATGCAGGAAGGAGAGAGAGCGGGGGGTAGGGTATGTTCACGCAAGGAGAAGGCAGCGCTCTTGTGCTAGCGCATGCAGAAAGGGGGAGGGAGGCAAAAATGTTGTGGTTTTTCTCTTTTCTTTTGTGCTGTCGGTTGTGATTGGGAGAGCAAGGAGGTAATGGGGTTGATTGGCTGTGGGTGTTGATTGGCTGTGGGTAGGAAGAGACAGAAGCTAGGACTTTCGTGAATTTGTAAGGCGGTTTTTGTGCTTGCTCGCGCAATAGGAAGATTGTGTTTGTTGCTTGTTTTGTAGTTGGCTTGAGATTGGGTTTTGTAGATTGGATTGGAAATTTGTAATTGGAATTTTGTAATGGGATTGGATTTGCGTACGTGGATGAAGGGCTCATAATTGGGGTTCGAAATTTGGATGTGAAGTGGATAAAAGATAGATGGGATTGGATTTCACACCCGCACCAAGCGAATTGGAATTTCACATTCCAAATTCAAAATTAAATTTTCATATCTGAAAATTCAACAAGATATTTTATCATCAAGAATGCATCATTTATTTATTTCAAGCAAAGACAATTAAACATGCTTACAATAATTATAGTTTTCTCACAAAACCGATGTGATACTAAATACTGAACAAATAAAAAAAGCAAATAATATTAAAAAAAGTTCAGACTCCAGCTGACAAAACCCTGGCTAAATTCAAAAAGATGTAGCTCAACGCCTCATGCGTTGATACACGTGATCGTATCTCCTCTTCGGACATTCCGATGCCATGTCCTCATTATTCTCCCCCAGGTGGGAAAGAACTCGACTCCGTTGAGTCAGGTATAGAGGAACTCTCATAGTACTCCAACAGATCTGAATCAATCTACTGCAACTCACTGCGATCCAGCCACGTGTCTTCAGCACGTGACTTCACTTTCTAGCGTACCAGTTACCGTCAAGCTTTACCATCTCTCGTGAAGATAATTTCATCATCTAAGATTTCATCAATATTCTCTGTTATTAGGATTGATATCTGGGAGTGGGGGAAGTGGGAGATCTTTCTAAAAAAAGAAAAGTACAGACTCAAGTGTAACCCTGTCTAAATCCAAATAGATGTAGCTCGACGTCTTCTGCGCTGATAGACGTGATCATATCTCCTCTTCAGACGTGCCGATGTCATCATTCTCCCCAGGTGGGAGAACTTGACTCCGTCGAGTCAAGTGTAGAGGAACTCTCACGATACTCCAAAAGATTTGTATCAATCTGCTGTAACTCACTATGATCCAGCACGTGTCTTTAGCAGGTGACTTCTCTTTCCAGCGTACCAGATACCGTCGAGTTTCACCATCTCTCGTGGAGATAATTACATCATTTAAGATTTTATCAATATTCTCTGTTGTATTAGAACTGATATCTGGGAGTGGGAGGGTGTCTCTCAGAAAATGGCTCAGGGGTAGGTTCATTAACCAATAGGTTGCTGGGGTTAAAATTTGGACTCTTGTATTCGACTAGATCCTCAATATTGAAAATAGAATTAATTCTAATCTTCAGAAAGATCAATAACATAAGCATTGTCGTTTAGTTTCGTTAAGATTTTGAATAGTTCAGCACTACGAGCATGTAATTTTTTAACAGTCCCCGGAGATAACCGCTCCGGATGAATCCAGACCATCATATGGTCGCCAATATCAAAAGTTTTAAATTTTCTCCAAACATCAGCTCGTAACTTGTAGTCAAAGTTGCTTTATTTAATTTTATCACTGATGACTCTGTGCAACTCATGCATATGTGTGGCAAAGGAGGATGCAGACTTAGAGACTCTAATCGTCAACCATGAAAATAAGATCAATGGGTTGCCCAGGCCCAAAATCATACACTATTTCATGTGAACTCTTAATTGTTGTCCTATTAACTGATGAATTATATGCAAACCCGGTAATAGACAACTTTAGATCCCAACTTCCAATATGTTCACTAATGAGGATACGCAGTAAATGCCCTAGACTTCTATTCACAATCTCAGTTTGGCTGTCTGAGGTGAAGCAATGGAGAACTTCAATTTTGTCCTAATATGTGCAAAGGGTCTTTCAGTAATAACTAGTGAACTTAATATCCCTGTCAGACAAAATGGTCTTAAGCAGATCGTGCAGTTTAACAACGCCATCGAAAAAAAGAGTTTGGCCACTCTAAAGATATCAGAAATACGAGAGCAAGGTAAGAAGTGGGTCATTTTAGAAAAGTGATTCACGACAACTAGAATGAATCATGCTTTCTAAGGGTTTTCGGAAATCCTAGCACGAAGTCCATATAACATCCTGCCATGGGTAAACTGAGATCAGTAATGGAGTGAACAAACCGGTATTCTGTTTTTGTTACTTTGCGAGTTGGCAGGTGTTGCACCTTCCAACATGTTTGGTAACGTCTCGTTTCAATCCTGGCAATAGAACCGATACAACGATTTCCATGGTCTTCTCATTCTCGAAATGCTCGGCTAGACCAGCTGCATGCAATTCTCACACAAAAAATTCTCTAAGAGAGGTTCTGGGATGCATAACTTTCGGCCTAGAAAGAGATACCCATCATGCAGAGTATAATCATCCACTTCTTGAGTCGATCCATCTATCAATATAGCGTATATGTCGCAAAAATCGGAACATGACACGTATTTAGCTCTTATCTTCTCAAAACCATTTACCACGTGGACATCTTTGTCAAGATGAAAATACGACGGCTGAGGGCATCAACGGCTTTGTTTTCTACTCCACTTTGTGGCATAAATTGAATGTGTAGTCTTAAAGGAACTCAATCCATCGCCCTTGTCGCGCATTCAGCTTCTTTTGAGAGTAGATGTATTTTGGGGCCTTATGATCGGAGAAGAGAACGAACTCATGTGGCAAAAGGTAATATCGCCAATAACTAAGTGCCTGAATCACCACATAAAATTCCTTATCATAAGTGAAGTATTATTGTCGGGCATCATTCAGTTTCTCACTGAAGTAAGCAACTAGATGTCTTCTTGAGCGAAAACTTCGCCTATTTCAATTCCTGATGTGCCACACGCCACTTCAAAGACTTTAGAAAAATCAGGAAGACGCATAACAGAAGCGCTGACCATTCTCTTCTTGATCTCAACAAATACTTTCATGGCAGCATGAGACCAATTAAATTCTCTCTTTTTCAAACCGTCGGTGATTGGAGCCAAACAATGTAAATCCTTTGATGCAAGCGACGATAAAAGGTAGCGGAGCCCGTCAAAACTTCTCACATCACAAATATTCTTAGGCTCGGGCCATTCCTCAATGGCTTTGATCTTCTCAAGATTCGCTAAAAACTCTATCAGCAGAGACTACGAATCCGAGAAATTGAACTTGTGTAGATAGAAAGTGCACTTCTTAGGATTTGCGTACAACTCTTCCTTCCTCAATACAGAATAAAGTTGACGTAGATGGTCGAGGTGTTGCTCACGAGATTGGCTATATATGAGGTGTCGTCAAAGTACACTACCAAAAATTTGCCCATAAAAGAATGTAGTACTTGTGTCATCACTCTCATGAAAGTACTCGGAGCATTGGTCAATCCAAAAGGCATTCCATCCACTCATACAACCCATCTTTCGTTTTGAAGGTGATCTTCTATTCATTTTCGGGACGGATGCGAATTTGATTATAACCACTTTTGAGATCAATCTTGAAGAAAATAATGATACCAGACATCATATCTAACATATCGTCCAGTCTAGGAATGAAAAAATGATATTTAACTGTTATCTTATTGATGGCACGGCTATTTATGCACATACGCCAAGATTTGTCTTTTTTGGCGTCAATAGGGAGGGAACCGCGCAAAGACTCATGCTCCCTTGGATGAAGCCCTTTCCCATCAATTCATCAACTTGCCTCTTGAGTTCAACAAATGCTTGTGGGGTTCATCCTATAGTGGGGCAAGTTGGGAAGACTACTCCTGGGAATAGATCAATAACGTGTTGGATGTCACGCATCGGGGGGAGTTTGTCCAGGAGGTCTTCAGGAAATACGTCAGCAAATTCCGCAATCACCGGAGTGACTTCAGGGGGATCAGAGTGTTGGTCTCCTCGGTAACTTGGTTGCGAGGATCACAAAGAGAGCCCTTTTTT